>JAODXP020002155.1:22500-25000 GCA_027497455.2 Sardinella longiceps | reverse complement strand
AGCGTCTTGGTGTGTGTGTGTGTGTGTGTGTGCGTGTGTGTGTGTGTGTAGAGGAGGAGGCAGAGATGAGGAGTTCAAGGAGTTTCCGTTCAACCTCCCCCCTCTCTCATACACATCACACACACACACACACACACACACACACACACACACACACACACACACACACACACATTCTGTCGGAATGCGAATTGCCTCTCATTAAGTGGCCGTCACATTGATTAATTATGTTCACTAAGAGTGTGTACAAGAGTGGAGAGTGGGGTATGTGTGTGTGTGTGTGTGTGTGTGTGTGTGTGTGTGTGTGTACAAGAGCGCATGCAAATGCCTAATGGCCTCACACAGCCTGAATGTGTGTATGTGTGTGTGTGTGTGTGTGTGTGTGTGTGTGTTTGAGTGTGTGCTCAAGATTGGAGTAAATGTGGGCAAGAAGCGTCTTCTGGGCTGACAGACGGGAACATACGTGTGTGTGTGTGTGTGTGTGTGTGTGTGTGCGCACGTGCTTTAGAGAGTGGAAAGAGACAGAAATTAATGTAACAGATGAAGAATGGACTCAAACAATGACTTCTGAGAGTGTACACACCCTAACCCCTAACCCTAACCCTAACCCATTGCACACAATTATTTGCTTAACATAAATAATAAACACAGATTTTTCACGCCCGCACAAACACAAAAACACTTAACAGCGCAAGCAAGCGCACACACACACACACACACACACACACACAACACACACACACACACACACACACACACACACACACACAGAATAAAACAGTGAAGCAGTTGTCTGCTGAGCCATATCATTGTTTATTTTGATTATTTAGGACAGGCATGAAGCAGGGCAGCCTGGTGTCTGTGTCAGGGGCTTAGTGTTCAGGATATATCCATCACAGTAGGATTCTGGAACCCACATCACACACACCGCTACATAAAAACACTGCTACCCAACACACTGCTACCAAACACAATATCTACGTAACACAATGCTACATAACACACTGCTACACACAAACACTGCCCAACACACTGCTAATAAAACACTGCTACACAACACACTGCTTAAGCACAAGCTAATAAAACACTGATACCTAACACACTGCTACCCAACACACTGCTACATAACACAAGCTATTAACACACTGCTACACAACACACTATCCAACACATAACACACTGCTAATAAAAACGCTGCTACCCAACACACTGCTACACACACTGCAACACACTGCCCAACACACTATCCAACACATAACACAAGCTAATAAAACACCTGCTACCCACACACACTGCTACCACTAACACAAGCTAATAAAACACTGCTACCCAACACACTGCTACATAACACAGGCTAATAAAACACTGCTACCCAACAGACTACTACATAACACACTGCTACAGGTATATAGCACACTGATAATCCACAAACTGCTACCCAACATGCTGCTACATCAAACAGGCTAAAACCCAACCCTCAAGCCAGATTGGCTAAATGCTGATATCTGGCTGCAAAGGCAAATAAATTGAACTACTGAGGTGGAGAGGTAGATAGAAAGGCAACAGTGGAAAAAATTACTTTAATGTAACTTCCATAACAACAATGAAACGACATGATATTGTTTGATTAGTTGATTATATGAAATGTGAGCATTTCATTTTTGCTACAGAACTTCCATTATGGCACAAAACACTGCTACTGCTACTTAACACAAAACATTATTATCATGGGATTTCACAGGAATTATGAATAGAAAGCGTACAGTAATCGGCACACAGCTTTCTTTCTTTCTTTCTTTCTTTCTTTCTTTCTTTCTTTCTTCTGTCTTCCTCTTCTTCTCTCTGTCTCTCCATATTAGAGTTGTGACGTGGCGCTGCATGAAAAACACAAATCCTGCAGACATCCATTTGATGAGAGGTCAAGAGTGGCCAAGAGTGTTCTCCCATAGCGATGAATTATTTAAAACCTTGACCCTTACACACACACACACACACACACACACACACACACACAAAGAGAGAGAGAGAGAGAGAGAGAGAGAGAGAGAGAGAGAGAGAGGAACCACAGATATGCATACACACACACACAACACACACACACACACACACACACACACACACACACAGTTTACTTATTCGCCTGTTCTTTATGAAATGTTACCTGATGCAGTTTGATTCACAATGTTTAGCAATGACACACGCTGGAACAGTGTGTGTGTGTTTGTGTATTTATGATGGGCAGTATTGTGAGAAATTTTAGACATCCTCTGACCTTCAGTGTTCGTCTCTTCCTGCCATTTCTGAGCATAGTGCTGTGTGTGTGTGTGTGTGTGTGTGTGTGTGTGTGTGTGTGTGTGTGTGTGTGTGCTCTGCTGCTACTTCTCGGCTTCTTATCACACTCTGTTGAAATGTGGCCTTTAAAACTCTGAGGAGACGGTCGATGCTTTTTAAGGTTCTCTTAGCTCTGTGTGTGTGTGTGTGTGTGTGTGTGTGTGTGTGT
>JAODXP020002154.1:7500-10000 GCA_027497455.2 Sardinella longiceps | reverse complement strand
CCTAGATAACTCAGAACGATAAGATTAACTCGTCAAGCACTGGGCCTGACGCTAGATAACATAACAATAAGATTATTAATAATGATAATTATATCTCGTCAAGCACTGTGTAGATAACACATAACAATAAGATAATACATATTGATAATAATAATTTGTCAAGCGCTTTATTTGACGCTAGATAACACATAACAATAAGCTAAGTAATAATGTTAATAATAATTTGTCAAGCGCTTTATTTGACGCTAGATAACACATAACAATAAGCTACTGTAAGTAATAATGTTAATAGACCAAAGCAACCGAAAACATAACCTCCTTGGCGGAGGTAATAATAAGATAATTAATAACGATAATAATATCTCGTCAAGCACTGTGTCTGACGCTTGATAACACATAACGATAAGCTAATTAATGACACTAATAATAACTTGCCAAGCACTGTATCTGGCTTTTTCTTCATCCATCCTAGAGATCCGCTGACTCCTCAAGATTCATCCTCCGTCTTCCCAAGCACTCCAGCAGTGACATCATTTGGAATGTAAGGGTCAGGGGTCAAAAGGTCAATCTGTGTAGATGCTTGATGCGACAGCCCAAGGGATGTGTGTGTTTGTGTGTGTGTGTGTGTGTGTGTGTGTGTGTGTGTGTGTGTGTGTGTACTGTGCTGACCAGGTCAGCTCATCATTGCTCATTTAAATATTAATGGGGCACATTTTCACACTCGGGGGCAATAATAGACGTGTGTGTGTGTGTGTGTGTGTGTGTGTGTGTGTGTGTGTGTGTGTGTGTGTGTCCTGTGCTGACCAGGTCAGCTCATCTCCACTGCTCATTTACATTCACACTCGGGGGCAATAATAGACAATAATCAAATGAAGTGTCTTTTTTTCCCCTTGGCTCTCCATGCATATTCTCAATGTTCTACAACGTTCCCTGGAGAACATTATTATGCTGAATGTTCCAGTACATTCCCTAGAGAACATTATTATTGAGGTTCTAGTGTGAGAAAACGCTGAACTGCTCTCTCTCTCTCTCTCTCTCTCTCTCTCTGTCTCTCTCTCTCTACCCCGACTCCTTAATGCTCTTTTGGCTTTAATGATTTGATGGCAACAGCGGAGATTAAAGATGAACTTCAGTCCAAACTCCTCAAGACCGCCCCTCCACCTGAATTAGAGGATCTGACACTCACACACACACACACACACACACACACACACACACATATACACTCAAGGACGCATAGACACACACACACATACTCGCAGACACTCAAACACACACACACACACACACACACACTCATATACACTCATATACACTCAAGGACACATAGACACACACACACACACACACACACACACACACACATGCGTACACGCACATACACACACACACACACACATACACACACACTCATATACTCACAGACACAGAGACACACACACGCACACAAATACGCACACATTCCTATGTGAAGCCCGAAACTTTCACCTAGACTCTGATTGCGTGCAGACTACAGAACACAGAACTGCTCCCACACACACACACACATCCTCCTCTGTATGTGGCAGATATTTACACACACACACACACACACACACACACACACACACACACACACACACACATCCTTCTCTGTATGTGGCCGATATTTACGGCTAAATGCGAACTTACCAGTTATGTTTCCAATATCTATGTAAATCTGTCTTGCTGTTTGGATGTTGGACGTTACTCTGTCACCTTGCTGTTTGTCTAGGTATAGTTCTCTCTCTCTCTCTCTCTCTCTCTCTCTCTCTCTATCTCTCTCTCTGTCTGTCTCTCTCTCTCTCCTTCCCTTCTCTCCTCCTGACACCATAAGTATTTTTTATCTCAGATTCATACTATATATGCAAACATAAACATCTGCTTGCTAACTCACACGCATTCACACACACACACACACACACACACACACACACACACACACACACACACACACACACACACACACACACACACTCTCACACACACACACACACACACACACACTCACTTACACACACCTATGTGTCCATATTATCTGAGAAGGCATGTATTTACCACGCCTGAATCAGTCTTACTGTCAATCACTGTTAAGCTTCAGTAGGATCTCCTTGCTGAAATATTTATCATAAGACTCCTGCTGTATAACAGACATGAGCACACACACACACACACACACACACACACACACACACACACACACACATACAGTGCCGGAGCTCCCCACACGCAGGTAACACAATGGGCGTGGGGCACCAAAAATCAGGATGGTGAAAAGTCATCCCAAGAGGTTACTAGTAACCTAGCCTAAAATATGTCTTAAGCATGTTAATATGCAAAAATCCATACAAAAGAAAAATAGACCACACTGGTTGAGAAAAAGTTAATCTCCTGTGCGGCCCTGTCCAATCTCCGTCTGCTGCCCCCCCTCCTGCGAGTGCTCTGTTCCATGCCTTCCACACACACACACACACACACACCT
>JAODXP020002153.1:0-27649 GCA_027497455.2 Sardinella longiceps | reverse complement strand
CAGCGCAATGTCAGAGATGTAAAAGAAAAGGAGGGCTCTTTTATGCATATGTTTTGGGGATTGCAATTTGCTTACAATATTGGTCTTCTATTCATTCTTTCACCCAGCAAGTCTTGGACTCACAATTTCAGTTAACTAGTAATCTATACTTATTGAATGATACTAATGACTTACAAATAGACTTGAAAAGATGCAGGATACTTATTTTTATAACTTATTTTGCAAAGAAATGTATACTTTTATTTTGGAAAAATGAGTCACCTCCTTCGTTCAAAACTTTCCTAGATCAGCTATTTTCATTTCTACCTTTAGAAAAATTGACCTTGGAGAAAAATAATTGTGGACATGTTTTTGAAGAGTTTTGGTGTCCCATACTTTCCGGCGTGACAAACGCTAAACTCTGACTTAGGACATTGTATTAACTTTTGTACAAATGCTATATTACTATGGAGATTTGCTCTTCTATGTGTATATGCGTAGGCATGCGTGCGTGTGTGTGGGTGTGTGTGCGCATGAATGTGTGTGTGGCGAGGGAAGGCATCCCCCGGTCTCGAACCCGGGTCTCCGGGGTGCTAAACGTGCAACTTGACCGCAACGCCAAAGAGCAAGGCCCCCTGGTATGGCAGTCAGAGCGCATACTCAACCGTAGTGACGGTACTCCGTCACAGTATGTATGTGTATGTGTGCATATTGGCTTATGTACGATCTATATATATGTATATGTATGCGTACAGGTATGTGTGTAGGCATGTGTACAGTATGCTTGGGTATTTGCATCTCTTCATTATCAATTTATATATCATTATTTATTTCCCTCCATATTTTTTATTTTCATAGCTATTACTGGATGTTAATGCTATTTGTGTTTTTTCTTAATTTTTATATTTTTCTTTATTTTTTGTGGATAATCCTTGGGTTGGGTGGGTGGGTGGGATAATAATGTTTAAAGGAACGCAAAACCTTTTATTTGTAACATCTCAGTATGTTATATATTTGATTTCCTTGCGGAAAAAATAAAAAATATATTTAAAAAAAAAAAAAAAAAGAAAGAAAGAAATATGTAGTAGGCGGGCGGAAGTGACATTCACCGGCGGTCAGTTGACATGAATGAGACCAGTGAGAGGCTGGGAGAGGGAGACACCTAGCCGGGCTCCGCCCTACTGGTGACGCAACGCCTTCGGCTCAGCTACAAGTCAATGGCAATCAGGCTAGGTGACACCCGCTTCAGATGCGTCCCTGCCTTGTTATGATGCAGCTGGACAAAGTGAGAGTTTAGCCCCACACCAAGCACAAACATCGAATCCCTTGGCCAATGTTAGTGGTGGGAACAATATTTCAGGGGGTCGGATTGTTCATCGTGAAGTTAAGAGGCAAGTTAGTTGTGTGGGAGCACAGTGTTTTTATCGCGCTAGCCAGCTAGCTTCTACGCCTTCCTGACCGTGCCTCTCCACAATCCAACAGTAACGTAGTGAGGATGGAGGTTTTGTTTAATGCCACTGGGGATGTTACGAGGTCATAGTGTTCATAGGAGAGTTAGGGTACAACATCGGCAGGGTGGGGAGTGTGGGGAGTCGCAATGATAACGACAGTGTGCAAATTCTCTCCACATTGCGTGCACGCGAGGCGGACCTCGCCATGCAGCGCGCAGCAGGGTCAAAGGCACTGTGCCACGGTATGTTTAGAGATAATGGAAATGCCGGCTTTGGGTACTTGGCCAATGAGGGTCAGTAGCCTTCTGTTTGATCAGCCAATTGGTTATCTAGGGGAAAGACAACTCAATGCACTTGATATAATACGAGGCAATGACTTAAGGGTCATTGTTGGTGGTATACACCGCCACCCACAACACATTCCCTGCATCTGTCTGTTCCCACTCAGTTCCTCCTGCATGAAGGCTATCACATTGTCGATGTCCGACTGATTTCGCCTCTTGCACAGTCCAAATTCACGACACCGCCTCTACAATGTCCAGATAGAAACCGGATAGATACTGTGATTCTGTGCTAAGACGTCAAGGATCTCTCTGTTAGTAAATCCAACCTCAAAATAACATTTGATTAAGTTCTCCATTTCAGCAGCACCAGGCATAGCAGACGAAGTCTGACAGCTCTGAATGACCTACTTTTTTCTCAAAACTTTTGAGTTTTTTTCTCGAATATTTCGACTTTATTTCTCAAAACTGTCGACTTTATTTCTCAAAAGTTTTGACTTTATTTCTCGAAACTTTTGACTTTTACATTTTCGACTTTTTTCTCAAAACTTTTGAGTTTTTTTCTCGAATATTTCGACTTTTTTCTCAAATATTCTGAGTTTATTTCTCAGAGATTAGCAAAATATACATCTCCCAATGGCCATATTGCTCTTCCGTAAAAGTCAGAGTGCTCGCCTTCTACAGCCAATGAAATTTGATGGCGAAGTCACCAAACAGGAAGTGACCTCATATCTCGGCCATGCTTTGACATAGGACTCTTCACCCGGCCCTGACTAGAAAAAAAGTATGTTACTCTCTCTAGCACTCCTAGTGGTCAAACATTATATCTCAGCTACACTTTGACATGGTGCAACCAAATTTGATATTTGGACCCCGTCCTGACAATGTAGAAAAAAAAATATGTTAAACTCTCTAGCACTCCTGGTGGTCAAACATCATATCTCTGCAACAGTTTGACGAATCATAACCCAACTTGGTATATGGACTCAGGACCCTGTCCTGATAACATCTGTCCACTGTGCAGGGTCTAGCGCCACCAGTTGGTGATCACTGGAAATGCATGCATATGCTTGCAATTCAATGTCAAGAGGGGTGAGGTGGGGGAAGGGGGAAATGGGTGCAAGTGGGAGGATGTGCTTTTGCATGCTTTTATTTTATATTGGATCTGTGACCACATTGCCTTGGCGAAGGTATGCACTCTCCGAGTGCTTTTCTAGTTTTTGATGTAACGTCACCGAACTCTTTAACACACCTCTTTAACACAAGCGCGAGTATCAGTGTTGTAAACCTCTGATCTTGGACGATTGATTTGTGCGATACTGACGCCAATGTGTATAACTCAGCGAGTTAGAGAAAAGAATGTGCACAACACTCATGCGCTTAGGTGAGATGCATACACTGACCTGAAAAAGTCATTTTTGCGCAGTATAGTAATGTGAAGCATTCCAGTAATTCCATTCCAGTAATTAATTTGATTAATTGTTACTGCAAAAAGTAACGGCATTGGTAACCGCTGTTATTACCAACACTGATGATAATGAAAATAACGTTACATTTGTCTTTGCAGCATCTGTGTTTACGTGTGTCACCATGCTTTTATACTTACAGATGTGCAAATGTAAGAAAACTATTCTAATTCTGCTGAATACATGTCTTCTGATTGGTTAATCGAAATGTGTACACCTGTGTGTATGATCTGTGGCGTACACCACCACTTTAATCAGATTTAAATATTGTAATGTGCATGAGGTGTTTTCAATAAGGGAGGTGGCATGTGCATGAAGTGTTTTCAATAAATTTTGGCACATAAACCGATTAAAATGGTGCATAACAGGGAAAATGTTCACACCTTATTCTGGGTGAGTCTGTGTTTGTTGTTGAGGACATAGACTCCCTTATCCACGGCAACCAGACCCACGATGGCACCTGGGTCTCCGCTGATTTTCAGGGCAAGATTTCCTCCTGGCTTGAGACTTACTTTTTCAGCACTCACAGTAAGCTGTACGGGAAAAAAAGACAAAAGCTTGCCTTTGAGATGTGTTAGTGTAATACTTTGAATGCAATTCCCCGGTAAGGTTTTATTTGTCCACTAGGTGGCAGTGTGATGTAATTAGGGGTCACACCAAAATAGGGTGGCTGGCTATATTGAATACTGGACTGTAGCCTATGTATGAATGAATGAACACTGTATTATTGGAGTATCTTGGTGATGTGAAAATAAATACACCAATGTCAAAGGAGAGCTCCACGCTTCGGTTGGCAGTCAATGGTGCAACCAGAGCAAGACAAAGTCATCTGTGTGCAAGTCATCTGTTTTTAACTTCTTATTAACTAGTGCAAAACGAAAGATTAACGCTTTGATGTGTGCTACATCTTCCTCAGAGTCCTTGGTAGAGAGTCCCCCAAGAGGACTCTGAGTTGCTGTCTTGTTTTGCACCATTTAATAAAAAGTAAAAAAATAAAATTCATCTGTGTTATACAGATACACAGGATAGACACACAAATAGGTGCTAGTCGAGCACCCTGTAGGGGCATCAAGTATTTGGTTTACCTGCTACATAGAAATTGACCTGTTTAATTTTAGAAATTTTAGAATATAGAAATTGGAATGGAGAAAGAAAGAGAGTTTTCAAAATGTGTGTAGTACATTTTGAAACATTTTTGAAACAGAAGAATATGTCAACATTACAATTTGAAACAATGCAGAAAGAAAGCGTAATATCAAATAAACCAAACCAACCCAAACTTAAGTGGTTTAAGCCACATTAAACACACAATAAGCATTATAAGAATTATAAGAATTCAGATTGCATTGTCATGCCATTTAATAGGCCTAAACTAAACTTAAAAAAAAAAAAAAAAAAGTTAATTCAATGTGACCAGTGAAATTTAGGATTAATTAATTATATCCAATTATATCCAAAATGAAACTTGTGAAAGAGAAGACCTATGACAAACCTTTCCCAAGCAAGTGCTGTCCACATCCACCCAGACTGAGTCAGACACAACCTCGGAGCCCACATGGTAGTACGCCACAATACGGAAGGAGGGGACCATTGCATTGGTTACTTCGAAATTCTCAGATATTACTTGGTTGCCTTTTCTTTTAATCCGTTTGGTGTGGATAATTTGTCCTCTGCTCAAGATCTGATTTGGAAAAAGCACATCACCAGTTTATTAAGACTCAGATAATGTCTATAGTGACAATGTTTGGCTTATTTTGGAGTAACTTGAAATTAAATAGACCATAATTCAGAATTTGAAGCAACGCTGTATAGTTTTTCTTTGTGTAAAAACTAGACACAACACCTTCCAACATATTCCAGAGTATTACTGCCACCACTAAAGGTGGTTTCGATAGTGTTTTTTTCTTAGTGACATACAGTTCCTAACCAGTTTTATCTAAATGAGCCAAATATCAGAGAGAGGACCAATCATCAAAACTTGGTGTTGATAATTATATTTCATCCTAGACACTCCAAAAAAGGGGCTAAATGTGATGTGATATCCTTTAATGTCTAAACATCATAATCAAAACAACTCATACAATAATATGAGTTGTTTTGATTATGATGTTTAGACAAAAGTACTGACTATACTGACTGTTTTGTCTTTGTGTTCCTTGTCTTTAGTTCATGTCTCTAGTTTCTCGTCTGTCCTATGTGTCTTCTAGTTTTTGTCCCGAGTTTCTAATTTCATGTGTTCTGTCTCTGGCCTTCCTGTGTTCCATGTGCATGTCATTTGACATTTGGCGTTTTCAAGACGACATACAAAACGTTGACTACATCACCCATAGGGATGAATGGGAACTGTTCCAAGTCCTGTGTTTCCTTTTTTCCCTGTGTCTCTGCCCCTCACCTGTGTCTCATGATTTGATTATTGTTTCTAGTCTCCTGTTAACCTGCCACTCATTTAGCCTATTCAAAACCGTCGTAACGGTTGAACGTAACGTAAACGATGTCAGGCTAAACAAACTGTTGTGTCACGTCAGTGCAGCAACAATGGAAGCCTGGAGAGACATTCTGCACATGGTGACAGACAAGGAAACAGCTGAACTTGACAACAACCTCAGTAGTTTAAATGTAAGCAATAAATCCCGAGAGGCCGGTGTAAATGCTGGTTTTAGCACGGGTGTTGTTAGACATCCGTGCTAAAACTAGCGTTTATACCGGACTTGAGGGGTTTATTGCGCTTCTAAAACTGTTACCACGTTACTGAATGGTTGCCAAGTAACGCACAAGCGATGCTCCGTTCACTTTCATATGGCACATCAGTTTAGAACAAAATGCGGTTGGAGCCGTGCTCAAAGCTTTATTTACAATGGCATCAAACATGTTTTCAACCAATCACAATCAAATACCGTAACTATCAGTTTTAGAAGTATCATTGTTAGTGTAACCCACTTAAAATGAACAGGGTTACTAGTATGGTTTTTCTATAGATCTAGCCTATCTAACATGAACAGGGTTTCTAGTATGGTTTTTCTATATTCCCCCGTCCCTCTAGGTGGCGCTATGCCATTGCTGTAGGCAAGACCCTTTTTGAGCTAAACTAAAGAAGACTGGCACGTTGTTTTCCTTGAAGTTGTTACTCCAGTTAAAACGTATCAGAAGACAAGTATCTTACTCTTAAAAGTTAATTTTCACCTTCATTAGTAGTTGATAATAGAGTTAATAATTCATTAGTAGTTAATATCAAAGAGCATTTTTTGTTTTAGTCCATTGCTTCTGAAGTGTATTTTTCTCCTTTGAAACGTCGAATCTCCGGTGAGTGGAAAAAACGCATTCAGTGAACTGTACTAGCCATATTTAGGCCCCGTTTACACAAACACAGATAACCATAAAGACGCACATGAATCCCTCCGTTTGAGCCTATCTGTTACACTACACCGGAGGTTTCAGTCGATAAAAACGGGCATCCTTGCGAACTCCGGGCAAGGTGAAGGTATCTGCAAACTCCGGTGTCATGTCTGCGTGTAACTAGTGGTAGACGGATATATTGCCAACGTCACGATGGGCGTTACAAAACTTGCATCAAGCGCTCAATGTTTTTGTTTGGTGTGTCATGGATGCAACACGTGTGGTCGTGCTTTTGACATGTTTGCAATCACTTTTGGTTTGTTTGCATTTGCGAATACAACTACAACTTCTCTATGAGGAACAGAGGAGAAGAACTGCGAGGAGAGTCGCAGTTGTTCTGGCTCTTTTTCCACCAACAGAAAGGCTTTCTTACCAACGTCGCCGCCGCCACCGCCGTCGCTTTTGGATTCGACCCGGGCGAACTGCTGCCTGGTGGCTTAACTTCAGTAATGAAGTTGTTCTACCGGTGGAATGGTCGGAGAATTTTCGCATGTCGCGGGCATCGCTGCTCTCCCTTGCAGAATTACTGCGTCCACATATCGAAGGCCAGACTACTAATATGCGTACTCCAGTCAGTGTAGTGACAAAAGTTGCCTGTACTCTGTATTATTTGGCTGATGAGGGTAGAATGAGGAAAACAGCCAATGCATTCGGACTCTCTAGGTCCACGGTCTCGATCATAATCCGACAGGTCTGTAAAGCAATTACTGTACACCTTGGTCCCAAATACATACAACTGCCGACAACAGAAGCTGATGTGCAAGAGCTTGTGCATGGGTTTCATCAAACTCACGGCCTCCCCCAGTGTCTAGGTGCAGTAGACGGCACGCACGTAGAAATAAAACAACCCTCTGGCAATTCTACTGACTACATTAACAGGAAAGGCAGGCATACTTTCAATATCCAAGCCACCTGCGATTACAAATATACATTCATGGACGTAGTGGTGAAATGGCCGGGCTCTGTCCATGATGCTCGTATATTTGCTAATTCGAAAAATAAACACATACCTGAAAAATGGACACATTCCACCTTGTCCCAGGGAAATTATTGAGGAGGAGGAGGAGGCCATACCAGTCTATCTATTGGGCGATCCCGCGTACCCACTGCTCCCATATCTTATGAAAGAATATGCTAATGGGGGGAGCACTGCTCAAGAGCAGTACTTTGGACTGTCTCTGTGCCGTGCACGAATGGTCATAGAATGTGCATTCGGGACATTAAAAGCGCGATTCGGGGCCCTGAGAAGGGCAATGGATATCAATCTTGATGATCTCCCTTTTGTTATTTATGCATGTTTCGTGCTTCACAATTATTGCGAGGCTTCAAATAACATTGTGGACGATAACAGCTTCACTGAGGCAATGCAATATGACAGGGACCATCAGCCCGACGCCCAGCCAGCTGCCAGAGGAGATATGACTGCAGAGGGAAAGAGAGTCAGGAGAGTCCTGACTCTCTTTCTCGATCCATAAAAGCCATGCCCTTCTCTGTTTGCTGTGTGTGTGACAATGCTTTTTTAAATTATTATGCATAGTCCTATGTTGTCTTTGGTCATCTTTCCAGCACAGTAGGCTAATGACATTGAAATCACTTGTCAAAAGAGTGACAATGGCCATCATTCGTAGAAATGTACAGTATAGCTTAAAAAATCCTAAATTAGAGTCAATGTTAACCATGTAAAAGTGTTTCTTCTTTAAGAAAAGCTATGTTCTGCATACTGTGATACTAAAACAGGTGGGTATTTTCAGTTATTTAAAATCTATTAGGTTTTGAAGCCATTTGAAACCCACAGGCTATTTTGAGAGATTGGCAAAATTAATTTGTTTTCAATGAAATCTAAGTTTTTTATATTGCCCATATAGCCTACTTTTTGGACAATAGAAAGTGGTAGCCATTCAACATCATTAGGCTATATGGACAAAATTAGCATACAATTGGAATGCAATGTGTTTGTGCGTGTGTAGGCTGTTTATTTGAATTCAAACCTGCAAGGAATGGTTTATTTAGGCTTTGCATAGGCTACTATCTAAACTCTAAGCGCGAGGCGCATGTTGATTTGCTTTGAAACGCATTTATTGGAACGCACCATTTTTTTTTGTTGTTGTTTTTTGAATCATTTTTTGATAGAGATTTTGTGTAAATCATCATTAAAATCTTAATATTCGCCTATTTCGGAAACTATATTGTAGAGCATTTTAATTAGCCTATATGCCGCACTTTGAATGAAATATAGGTTTCTATTTAAATTATGCTAAGTTGAACGCGTGGCGTCGTGCTAGCGCCCGGGGTTACGACGCGGACGGCCGAAGTTCGATCCCTAGTCTAAACTTCTGAAATAATTTTGTGACGCAAGTAGCCTAATGATAGGCCTTTATTAGAAATATGGGTTTCTACCCATAGGAAAAATAGCGTGGTGTTGTGGAAACGATCAGGATCATGGCGCTGTCAGTCAGGGTTTAATTCTGACTTTACACCATGGGATTTTTTTTCCTAACGAATAGTTATGTACATTATAGCCTAGGCCTACACTGTGCTGACGAATCCATTTCTGGATGTGATTACTTACAGTTCTCACGGCATGACCTCAAACGGAGTGTGAAGGTGTATCCAGTGTCAAAATAAATCTATCCCCCATCCCTGTTGAGTTGTGGAAAAAGCAACACAGAACACAAGCATCCCCATCCTACCCAGTGCACAGCAGACATGCACAGAGCATCCTGAGGATGATCCCTGACAAACTGATTCATCTTGACCTGAGATACCAAACACACTGGAAACTCACAATAAAACTGGCCAATATGTGTCATCATGTCATCTGTTATACTTTTTCACTAAAACAAAGAGACATATCTGTTGTACCATATCTAAGATGGGCCTATTACTGCAAAGACATAATGTTAGGACAACTGTGTAGTTAATAAAATCAAGAAAAATGTTGAAACTGAGTACACTTTACACACTAGTAGTCAGTTGAAAGCATTTAGCATAATAACATAACATTTTGCTTGTTAGGTTTACAAGACATGCATTTTGTTCACAATGTATTGTTCTTCATATTGGAAGTTGAAGTCATTTCGATTTAGAATGCCAAGTTCAGTTAAATGTTTAACTCCAAGAAATGAAACATGGTCATGTGCCATACACTTAGCTTTCAGATTTATTTTTGAAAAGATCTGACATTGTAAACAGAAACAAAATAGCTTCTTAGACAAACAAAAAATGAAACTTTTCATTTGCACCAATATAATCAGCAGTGGACAAAACAAAGAAAAGAAAATCAAATTCAAAGGGCCTTCAGGTGGCAACCAACAAACATAAACAGCTATACAGTATACTTATACCTTGCCTCCTTGCTTGACAATTGATTTCACTCAGTGGTGCAAATGGCACTACCAGGGTACTGTTCCACATTGAACAAGTTAAATTATAAACTTCTTGAATATGGCAGATATACAAATAAATGATGGCAATTCAAAGTAAAACTATGCTGGAACACAAACATCCACAAAAGGTGGTAGTCACATGGTAAAGTAAGGTTTTCTAATCATCTGTCAAAAGAGCTTTGGTATAAGAAAACTGGTCGGCATCCACACTAGGTGTGTGCATTAGATCTGCTGTGTTGATGGTACTTGGCACTACATTCTGTGTTCTATTGGTGGCCAATGAGCTGTGTGGGAATGCTAGATTTGGCCTGCGAGTGAAGGATGGAGCTGGATTTGGGATATATGTGTGGGTTGGTGGTGGGTGTGCATAAATCTGCCCATATGGACTTCCTTGAATTGTGTTTGTGTATTGTGGCAGTGGTTGTGGCTGTGGCGGAGGTGATGGTGACACAACTTGCCGGAGAAAGGAAAACCCATCCGCAATGGATGCGGTGAGCCGATCAAGAGTATTAGCAAGTGTACTGAAATTATCAGATGCCTTTTTATCTGAGGTCTCCATAATATCAACCAGTTTTTCTTGAGGGCTCTGTCCTCTTCCAGGGCATTCAGCATCTGGGCATCAGGTGTCAGTCTTCTTTTCAATCGTTCTTGACGGTGTCCCTTCAACTTGGCCTATACAAAATAGACCAAAACAAAATATTATTTTGTCAATTCCTATCACAATATCCAACATTTCTGTCACCATAATCAATTTATGAGTAAGTCCTTAAGATGTATGACAAACTACAAGAACATGGAATAGTTCTTAGGCCTAGGTTCATCTCAGGAAAAAACTTGCACATTGTGTACATCGACGTTGTAACTACACATTAAGTAAAAGGTCATTGTTTCTGTTCAATTTGTTGTTAGGATAACAGCTAATAAGGCCCATACAGTTTGTCAGAAAATTACAATCTCAGTCACAATCAATAGAAACCAGATTTTTGTTGTGTGTTAATGTATGTGTTAAATAATTGGTCCGGCCTCCTTTTGCATGAATTATGGTAGTCAAGAGGAAAACCATTAGGCTAGAATTTTGCCAAATGAGTCCTCCCTTTGAGGGCTAGTACTTGAATGGCAACTCATGTAAAGTGAAATCCTCTTTACCCTATTAGACCACTACAATTCCCACTACAATAATGCAATGCACTGTCTTATTATCCAGTTGCTTCTTAACAAAGGCCTAGGCCTAATTGATTAGTATTGAAGTAATATTAGCACGGGTATTGCCTCTGCCAAGGAGGTTATGCTTTCGGTTGTGTTGGTTTGTCCGTTTGTTTGTTTGTTTGTCAGCTGGATAACTCGAAAAGTACTGCACAGATTTGGATGAAATTTTCAGACAATGTCGTATGGGCTATATTGGGACAAGCAAGAACTGATTCAATTTTGGTAACGATCGGTGATCCAGAACATGATCTGGAATTTATAAGCCTATTATGTGTGACCACATTGCCTTGACAGAGGTCTGCACTTTCTGAGTGCTTTTCTAGTTTCTACAAGTTTTTAGTCTTGTTTTCAGTCTTTTGCTCAAATAAACAATACATTAACGATAGTCACTGCTGGCAACAATGTCAATGTCTAGGCCTACTTTTTCATCTATCAAATGTGAATAAAGTTGTCTTCCTTTGCAACTGACCATGTTCAACATAGCAGCCAACATAATGAGCATAGCAACCACCATAGCTGCCACTATGTAAACCCTAGCAAAGGCCTACCAACATCCATAAGTAACGTTACACTTGCAGCTTCCTGAGGGCTGCTTCTACAAGGATGACAAAGATCCGCTTGAATCCTCTCTGAGGATGGCCTAACTGTACACAATCAACATAGCAACCAACAAGAACAACGTAGCAATCAGTACATCCATAGATATCCTATATATAAATCTATGATTACATCAACCACCACAATCCCCCATTCCCAAGCCCCCGACTCCGTATTGTTCAATGCACACAGTACATCAATCTTTAAAAACTGTTTCTCGACTATTCAAATATGCTTCCAGTAACATCAGTTGTTGAACACGAGTCAATTTAATTAGCCTAGATTCTACCTGTATGCACTTGTCTTGAAGGCTAACGTTAACTGTTGAAGGCTGAGTACAAATATAGGCCTAAAAACACTCTACAGTCTCTATTCCAAAGGCTTTGAAGTCTAAACATTAATAAACGTGCCCTTTTAAAACTTTTGTTTCGCATGCATGACGTTATTCCTGCAATTGCAATCAATATCCAGAAATATGATGCTAAGTTAGAACTTAGCCTAGCCTGCCAAGCCAGACGCTAACGTTATCGCTAGGATCAAAAATTGTAGACTACCTCAAGCCAAAATTAAATTCATATTTTTTGAAATGGTTCTAAGTGTTGTCTAATTCGTTTGCTTATGTGACACTTTCGTTTTGTTGTAGGCCAATATTTCAACCACGTTATTGCAGCAAAAACCAAGGTTGTTGTTATCAGTATGATAATGTTGTCAGTAGCCAGCCTATTGAGTTTTTGTTCTAAGCAAACAGTTCAGTCTACAAAACAAATTAACGTCAGGGCTAAATGTATAAAGTATACATGTATACATACTTGAAGTAGGTCTCTCCTGTCCTTCGCTGTGGCCCGTGTCTCGCTGTCATCTAAAGTTAACGTGTCCGAGTCAGAGCTGGCACCCTGTCCGGTATCTTCGACAACCAGCGGCGAGGACGTGGACGCTGAAGGAGGGGAATCCAAGTCACAGCTCTCAATGCCGGACGGTATCATCACCGTTGCCGGCGAACCACCCCACAACTGTTCACCTTGTTCAAAGTACAGTAGGACCACCCTCCCGTGTCCACTCTTCCGCCCACTGTCCACGGCGTTCCTGTATTTGCCTCTCACGGCTTTGATTTTTGTTGTGATAATGGTGCGTGTTATGTTTTCCTTTTTGTGTGGAAAATCCTGGGATGTGTGTGGTGGATATTGACTCAAAAACATGGTCAATATGTCTGCATATTTGGTCTGGCACGATTCCCAATCGGTATTTTCTTGGATTTTGCATGTTTTGTATTCTAACGCTACGGACAGGAGCAGCTCCACCTCCCTGTCCGTCCACTGAAACCAGCCTCCTCTCGACATGTTAGACAAAGTTGACATCGCGTGCCACGTGTTTATTTTCGTGCGTGTCATTTGTTTTTGCGATTCTGATAGGCTAAAATGACTTTATACTTCTCCATATATACTGCCACCTATATGTTTGGCATATTCATCAAAAACGCTTAGACGTGTATCTATGCGGTCTGTGTACATGCAGATACTTTGGAAACCGGTCTGGTGTAATCGTGGATATTTTTGGACACAAAGAGGCGGGGTTATCCGTTTCTCTACCTACCCGGGTAAGTGTAAACTAAGCCTTACTTTCACTTTGATTCACGAGGTAAAAACAAGCTATTTTAATGGACAAACTATGTGTATTATGTTATATGTGACATCTTTTGAATGTAAAACCAATCGGAGATGATTGAATTGCAAATGTTAATGTGTTAATCTCTCGTAGTGATTTAGAAGGGTGCTTTCTTTTCCGACCATGTGCGTTCTTGTTTAACGAGCAACATGGCGCAGCGTGAGCTCACGCACGCTGCATATAACCCTATCCTAACATGCTAATGTTTTCATGCTTAGAGCTACTGTTAAGATGTTTTGAATATAATTTTACCATGTTACATATGGATTTAGTAGCTCATGGTTTAATAATTGTAAGATAAGCTATTTTCTTGTATTACTAATTATAGTGCTCTTCGTAATTTTCCTGAACTGGTACTAAGTTGCACAGCCCATGATTTAGTTGAGAAATGACATTTAAGAAAAAGTGATTATGCTTAAAGTATTAAGTGATAACAAAACCCTATAGTACTAATGGGATATTTTGCACTGCTGTGTGCAGATTGTTTTTTTTTTTTTGTTGTGCATTTTCTACCACTGTTGAGAGAGAGAGAGAGTTATACGGCGAGCCAGCGATTCTATTGAGGGTGTGTCTGCTCCAGTGCCATCAACCTGCCAGCCGGTGAACTGGACACATTCTGGATACTTTTCCTTTGGATACAGATAAGAGTTTATGTTTTTCTTGAGATCTCCAACACCACCTACACACTGCCCGGGTAGTGATTGAAAAGGCCTTGCTTATTTTTTACATTCGCTTTATTCAACAATACAAAGTACGTACAAGGAATTTTTCTCTTTTTTCCCTTCTTGAGTGGAACACACAGCGGAACTGAACTTGAACATTGAGTTTACTGACTTGACTTGTTTTTTTCACACTGGCTGACTGCATATTGTGTGTTATACTATTTGCAATTCAAAATATCTTCTCAGTGTTAAATTTATGTAACAATTCTTTTTTCCATTTTTCTAAATACTGGTCGTTGCCAATTCTCTTCCTTGAACCGAACCTAGCTTTGAACTGTTACTGCTTATTACACAGGTTAATACAGTAGTTATATTCATATACTGATTCAGAAGCGTTACATAAGGAATACTACAAAATGATAATATTACCACTTTACCGTCACCAGAGGACAATCCAACACAACATGAATTTGTGTTATATTTAGCACTAGCGCTTTAAATCTCAGAGCTCCCCATATAGTCCGTGAGCCAGAGGGGTCGGTCGTTACCGAAAAAGTGGCAAAGGTTACCATACCTTTTCTGAAAGCTTGGAATCTCAGCTTTCCAATGATCCATGATGGCCATCTGAGAAACGTAGCCGTTTCGAGTTATCACATATAATGTAAGATAAAGTAGAGGAAAATGATGCAAATGAATCAAGCAGAACACTGAGATAGCTGAAAATCTAAAAATGGTATAAGAACAAATGAGACATGGATTCCTATGTTTAAGGGTGTGGTAAACTCAATTATGACATTTCCATTACTGTAAAAGGTCAAGGTCATGACCTTTTGGCAAGGTCAATGTCATTTTTTGCCATTTTCGCACAGATTGCTTAATTTATTTTCTCCATTTTCCCCACCCATAGTTGTGTGGCAAAGGCCATCATACCTTTTCTGAAAGCCTAGAATCTCAGCTTTCCAATGAGGTATGATGGCCATCTGAGAAGAGTAGCGTTTTCGAGTTATCGCACATAATGTAAACTAAGGTCCAGAAAATGATGCTTATAATTCCAGCATAACACTGGCCTTTGCCACAAAAGTATGGGTGGGGAAAATGGAGAGAATAAATTAAACAATCTGTGCGAAAATGTCAAAAAATGACATTGACCTTGCCAAAAGGTCATGACCTTGACCTTTTACAGTAACAGCAATGTCATAATTGGGTTTGCCACACGCTAAAACATAGGAATCCATGTCTCATTGATTGTTATGCCATTTTTAGATCTTCAGCTTTCTCAGTGTTATGCTGGATTTATAAGCATCATTTTCTGGACCTTAGTTTACATTATGTGCGATAACTCAAACCAGGTCAGTATCCTAAACCACAATATTTACTGGATAAGCATGGTGTGAGTTGTACATATTGACTGTACTGCATATATGTAATAACAAATCCTCTTCTAATTCACTCCTCTTAGGGAATCCTGCAATGAACTGATTGGAGCGGGTCTTTATAACCAAGGCTATGTTCAGACTGCACTCCAAATCTGATTTTTAGCATATCTGATCAACATCAGATCTCTCTATCGACCGCGTTCACATTGCTTGTCATATCGGATCTCCATGTCCGCTAATCACCTGCCATATCCACGTGGGTTACTATGGTACCCCAATGCATCATGCCCACTGACCTCAAAAAAAGAAGGTCAGTGATCATGCCCACAAATAATAAACAAACCCGCGGAGGGTAGAATGCTGGTTGTTTCTCTCTCAGATGGTTAAGTGGGGCCGTAGCACACAGCTACAAGTAACAAGGAAGTATCAGAGATGGAAGAATAAAGTTACTCATCTTTATTTCAGTGCATCAATGCAGTCCAGCACAGCTGTTAGTTGCCTTTCTGATGCGTGGTTGAAAACTTTCACTGACGTTGCTTTCCACACGCGAGGTAAACCTTGCTTTCCACACGCGAGGTAAACTCCAACTTGCGGCAAATCCATAACGCGCACTGACACGTTGTTATAGCAAACGACACTGTTTTTTAAAAGGAGAATTAACATTGATCTCTCACTTCCGTCCATCTGCATTCCACGTGTTGATGTTTGTGTCACGTGACAAATGACGCAAGTGACACGGTGAAATCTTATCCCATGTGGAAAAGCTGTTCAGATCGCAGCATATCCGATATGAATCGCAATTGACACCACATGGGTATGTAGGGCGTAACAGATTCGGAAAAATCGGAATTCATGTGGTTTTCTGCTGTTCAGACCACCCGAAATCAATTCTAGATACAATCTGGATATGAAAAAATCGGATTTGGGATGCCAATCTGAACGAGGCCCAAGAAGCTTGCAGCGGACTCCTATCAGATGTGGAAAAACTAACTCCTCATTACCGGACGTCTGCCCTGTAGCAGTGTTATTTTGCGCTTTGCTCAGTTTTCCCCAATTTCCATTGGAATGCTTTGCTGGTATGTACATACCCTAACTACTTCCTGAACATGTTACTTTCCTCTGAAGAGATTTTTGTAACACTAATAGCATGACTAAGTTTGACCCAAAAATGTGCTTGTCATTTGCAGCATTATCACTGTGTGCCCATTGTTTGAAAGTCTTTCTCTCCCCACCCACCCACCCACCCACACACCCACACACCCACACACATTTTACCTTTACAGGTTATCTTGCTGCAATGCACTACAATGAGAATGCAGATCAACAGCAAAAGAAGACCTCAAAGGGGAAGCTGGTGTATAGCCTTGTGTTCCCAAAGGCCAAGAGGGGAGGACACACCGTGAAACAAGTGAAGACCGAGCCAACAATTTGTAAGTGTAATAGATTGTGGAACAATTGTTTATTTTTATTTTTTATAAAAGTGCAAAGAAAAAAATAAGCAAATATGTAATAATGTTCTGTTTTTGCACTCCACAGGCTACGTCTTCATTCATCTGGTCTTCAATCAAGTTCTCCTTGATCCCCAGCCTTTTGTTGATGTGTTGAAGCAGATTCCTGTACCTCAGCCCAGTATGGAAGACCTGACTTGGATGAAGTTGTAGCTGCACACGTGTCCGCTTCATTCAAGGGAAGGTCTGAAGCCGGTGTACTGCCCTGAAGCTTCAGGAAACTCCCTCCGTATGCGTAGCACGACACAGGAGGGCATCACCACTTCTGCCGAGAAAGTCCTAGCACCAATTCACGAACCATCTGTAGGCCAAGTGTCTGTAGATTGTCTGTAGAAATGACACGTTGCAACATGGGGGTGGGGATGGATTAGCGGGATTAGTTTTTCATTTCTGTTGATGAAACGATTTTTTTCTGAGCACAATTGTGTGTATATTTGTACAAATAAAGTTTATTTGCTCTGAGACATTGTGTACAATTTCTATTGCCATTCTATCTTACTAATAACAAACTTGTCTAAAATATCATGTACATAACTTCCTCCAATTTGTGTCATGGGGCTACGGTCCACTTTGCAGATATCCATTGCATTTTGTAAGCCACAGCCACACCATAGGTACTTAGCAAAGTAAGTTGGTAAACTGGTAAGGAAATGATTCCTACTCCTGCATAGAGTAATCTGCTCTGAGTTTGTGTTACACCGTGGTAACTACTTAGGACAGAGCGATAGCACTGTAAACAATGATATTGCTAACTTGTGATGGCTATAGTCTTGGAAACCAACATACCGCTCGCATAATTGGTTATACAAAAATACTTGTATGATATGTGTCGGCAGCTGTAAATTGGCCTATGTGTGCATAACAAATATAAAGAATAGTTGCTAGGAGCATAAGCTATGCTGGTTTCCAGATGGGGAAAGCTATGCTAGCGTTATTAGGCTACTAACTGAACTAGAAAATCTTCGTGACACTTACCACTCAAACCTCAATCTCGCTGGCGAACTGGTTCCTCTTCAACATCTGAAGTTTCTGTCGATTCAGGTTCAAATATGTAAGGTTGTGCGAATCGTCTCAGATCCTTTCTTGTCGATATCGAAAGTTATCGCTGCTGTTTCACGGAGTTTTCAGCTGTGTCCAGCTCTCAGCGTCATGGGGGGGAGCTGGCCAATCAGCGAGCAGCTATTTGCATATTCATGAATTCGCCGAGTGGGCGGGGAAAACAAGTCATTTCAGTGCAGCCCTAATGCATAGGGTTCTTGTAATTCACTTTGCATGGCTCCTAGGTCATTTTCAGCCCCCGAAAAAAATTATGTGGTATAAAATGGGTCAAGGAACAGTTTCCAATAGTCAGAAAAACGTGTTCTAAGCCCCCTTTAAAGTAGGCCTATGTTCAGGTTAACACTTCATTTCGATGATCTGAATTTGATCTGATTTTGATGATCTGAATTTCATAAAATGAATATTTGAAGTAAAATATTTTATCATTAAGTAACTGACCATGAACATTTGTTGGAAAAGAGACAGTGAAGATTCTTAGTAATAGGCTAATCTAGAATTTTTCTGACACTGGCATCAAAAACTTGCCAATATGCATTCCTTATTATAGCCTAATTATAAATGTTTCTGCCATCTGACAGACATGGATAAATAACTCAATCATAACTCCATTCATTCACAATTTGGATAAATAACTCCAGCAGCTAATAATGAATTTATTGTTCAAGCATGTAGAAGTGGGCAGTATGGATAAAAGATGTTGGCTATTCTTGGTGTGTAGGCTAAGCTTACTCATCCACCAGGCTGATATTAGCTTACCATCACATCAGAATACATTTGGATGAGTTCACAACTGACATAAATCTAGTAGAAGACACAACCTTCCTAAAACAGTCAACTCTAGCCTACCATTTGGGATGAATGAACTGTCCAGGCGCACCAGTCTCTCTCTCATAAGGCTGCTGAGAAACGCGGACCGCATTTAGGGTAAACCAACTGATAAAAAAATGGATCGGGAGTCTGGATCAGATTTTGTACCGATAGGCACGTATCGGCGACCGATCCGATCCAAATATCGGATCGGGACATCTCTAATGTCAACAGGGTCTAACAACCTAGTCAAAGCGGAAGTAGTTAAAAAAAAAAAAAAATCTGGATTTTTCCTCCTAAAATGCTCTCCTTTTATAAGCGGATTTTAGACCAATCCTGCGTATTTAAGCCCTTGTGGTTCCTGTGTTCCTTGCTGCGGACTTGCATTGTGTGTGTCAAGTTCACGTTCCTTTTGTCTTTGGCCGTTTCTCAATATCCGTACTTGAATATACTTGTGATCTCGTGGACTTGTGAAACGTCATAAGACACAGCCGAAGTTCCAAAGTTTCCATGTTCCGATTCAAAAGTTCACATTTACTCAAGTACGCATGGACGTCCCGGATGTTTTCTCGATTCAGCCATTTTTTCGAGGATGCATCAGATGGTGACTTCTGATAACTTCAGGACCATTATTATACCCATAATGCATTTAGGTGCTCTGTTCTGAGATACAAGAATATGGCGGAGCTTAATGCAAGGATTTACCATTTCTGTCTTTAAACTAATAAAGGTGGGGCTTATGACTTGATATATTTTAAAATCAGGTGGGAAATGTTGACTTAAGTCTGTACACATGGGTTTTGTAACCAAAAAGTGTATCTGTGGTGAGATACAGTGTTTGAACCACTGTTAGCTTGTCATCCACCAACCTGCTGGTGTAACGTTGCAAGTATCCAATGTCCAACTGCCGGTTCAGTGCACTGAGTCCTCGCATTCTTGGAAGTTTGTACTCTCGTTCTCGACTTCTCAAGTTTGAACTCCATTCTTGAAGTCCATTCTTGTATGTATTTTGATTGAGAAACGGCCTTTGTGTTTTCGAGTTCTCTTGTAAATTTTGAAGTTTAAAAGTCTCTAGTCTTGAGTCTCAAGTCTCTAGTGCTCTGGCTAGCATTTGGGTTCTGCCACACTTTGGATCGTGGCAGCCGTAGATGGAGTGGAACATATATTTTTTTCCATCTAAAAGAGCTAAGTTGTGCCCAACACTCTACGTCAAGTGAGTGGAAAAGGGTAAAATTCTAAATTAATGGATATGACCATGAAACTTTTCCAGTTTACTAGTGACATCAAAACGAAGAAAAAATGTATTTTATGTTTATATATGCAAATTAGCCATTCATCCATAAATTGTACCATAATCTCCATTACAAATTTGGATGATGCCATATAAAAATGTATTGTTTCATTCAGGACACATAACATTAGAGAAGATACTGTTGCTATAGCCTGGCGAATGCCAAACTAAAATCACAAGTGATATTTAGTCTGGGGACCTACCTATTGCATTTCTCGTAGCGGAAGCATCATTTACAATTGTCCATAGCCGTTTATTGGGCGCTACGAATGTCTTACATAGCGTCTGCACATTAGAGTTCTCAACGGGCCTGAAAATTAGAACCCAACCCGAGCCAGCCCGTGGCTTTCAAAGCCCGAGCCCGATGTAACCAGACACATCAATATGAATTATCTACCCGAACCCGGCCCGCGGCCCGATGCAATAATATACAGGTCGATTAGGCCTTTTGCATTTAGGCAAGAATTGTTTAAGCCCCCTGCCGTCGTTTAGGTCACAGGGAGCAGTCGTTTAGGCCACGGGGAGCAGTCGTTTAGACCAGGCTACAGCAGCTGAAATCTTTGCATCTCCACTTTTTATTATTATTGAACATGAACATTCGTTATTACAAGACATAAATCAGCTCTACTGGACTGTCTGAGTAGCTTACATATCTATGGTAAATTATTTAATAACCAACTTAAGTGTGGAAACATTTTTTTTTATTTAATAAATGGTGATTTATAAATTCATAAAATTGTGGAAATAATCATCCGCATTGCGTTACATTCGCGCGGTTTGTGAGAATTAAAATAGTGATTAATAAAATAGCCTAAGGTTCGCATTGTCATCGAAAGGGTGACTGATCTGAAACCACCACATTCATTGGACAATAATTAGGCTATTAATAATAGGCCTAACTTGTTATTCAGAAGCCAGTTAGGTTCGTGGTTTGTGAGAATATTTTTGGAATCCTCAAATAAAGGCTTGGTCTGTTTTTTAGTTTCGGGTGGTATTTAATTTTCTAAAATCGTCTGTTTAAGCCAGTAATATTGTGTTGATTGCACACCATTTTCCCTTACAACTGAACCATCCAGTCGATAACTTGTCCATAACTTGCGCACATGCGAACACAGTGGCAGGTGAAGAACAAGAATGAGAGACTTGCAGCATGATCTCTTCCTCAGGCTGTAATTAAAATAATAATTTTCAGGAAGAGTATGAAGTTTTCAGTAGGAATAACTTTCAGTGCATTAACTGTAAACATTTTAGCGATCTCCTTGCACATTAGGCGATGCAATGTATTGTATAGGCCTACCGACACTTGTGAAACAACGCATAATGTCCCAAGAATTATTTCACAGCAAGTAAAGTCGCCGTCAACCGTTAAGTTTAGCCTGTTCTAGTTCAAGTGATATGCCTGATTCAATGGCATCTCCTCAAGGAAAGGAAATCTGCGAAGGGAATTTAATGCAGACGCATAGGCTACCTCTTGTTCCCTTCACCTGCCATTGTGCTCGCATCACGTCTGTCCCCGCTCATGCATGCACCTTGCATGCAGCAGCCAGACTTTAGTTACGGTAGATAGATAGATGGATAGATAGGCCTAGGCTACTTTATTGATTGGGAAATTCACCACGATTCAGGGTTAACAGCAGCGATAATTAATAATTCAATTTTTTTTTTTTTCCACTGGGCGGAAAAGATTAAGCCCGAGGACCGACCCGACCCGAGTCATCTGCTTACATTTTCGGCCCGTACCCGGCCCGAACCTGTGGGTCCCGTCGGGTTTGTCGGGCAGACCCGACCCGTTGAGAACTCTACTGCACATACCTCGGAGCCAATACCAGAGCCACCACGTGACGTAAAATGCAATCAAGGGCCGTACAAATCCCTTTTTGTTCTGCGATTGGATACCGAAAGCAAGCGAGAAAAACGGCCATGGTCACCATGCTCCTCTGCAGAGTGAAATGAAATAAGCGCGCAAAGGAGCATGGGAATTCATGAGCTACTGTTGCTATGTATTAGTGGATATTTCACCTCCACCTCCATAGTGTATGTGAAGAATGTGAATTTGGGTTTGTTTTGACAAGCCTATCCATATACACTTGTACACACAAATTATTTCAACAGATACAGATACATAGGTGTATTAAACAGCATCTAACTCACCAACAATGTCAACTCATGATGCGTTACCAAATTGGTTTGAGGAGTGATGTCAATTTTGAGCTGTTTCGCTATGTGCACTGTTGATGCAGAAACAGCAACGTGAAGATAGTTCTTGGATCCACTCTTTGTTTGATATGCCATTGCTACCATACTCTTTGAGGCCTGCCTTTCGACGGGTAGGTTGGTGTCCTTGGTCTTTACCTGGTAATTAATACAATGAATTACAATGGTATTACAATGAAAACAAAACTTAATTTGCAATCTTAATAATGCACCATTAATACAGAAATTTTATGTCAAGTTGTCATGACAAAGACCAGTTTTTTTAATGTCATCCTGATTAATGTCAAGTTGTCATAACAAAGACATTGCAAAAAGAAAATAATGTCAACTTGTCATAACTAAGACAACTTCTGGTAATGTCACTTTGCTTATGTCAAGATGTCATAATGAAGACAACCCAGACAATGTCGAACTGCCATGACAAGGTGTAATTGAAACTTCATGACAGCGGTCATAAACATTTTATGACATGTTAATGATATTATGACAGGTTCATGACACGATAACGTCACAGATATGACAGTGTCATGTCATGCCTATGAAGGTACCTTCAAGTAAAGTGTTACCCAGTTTGGTAACATCTGCTTATGGCAAAATAAAATGTTAACATTTACCTTGGCATGTGACTATGCTTGTCTAAATTATCCCAGTATAATATACAGTATGTGGGTAAAATTATGGTCTCAGTGCCTGCACTTTCCTAATCTGGCAACCCCAATTCTACTTTTTTCTTAGCTTTAGCTTAGCATAGGTGCTTGAATGTAAAGTAGCCAGAAGGCAATTCTTTGGCAGCATTACATTCCAGTATCTATGGTAAGCTAATGCTAAATTTGGGGTTGCCAGAGTAGGAAAGCGTTTACCTCACTCACGTCAGATGATCACGTCAGATGGCACTTCCGTGCAACGATCTGATGTTGAAGACCTTCAGAGCCATTTCAAGCCCAATATTCTGTAACCAAACCAATCAGGGCTGCTGGCTGCTGTAGAGGGTGTGACGTAGCGAAGAAGCAACTGTTTTGAATCTAACCAATCCAACAAACGTAACCAGCATCATCGGTTGGTTTTGATGTGATTGGCTGAAGTGTACGTCAATTATAATGATGGACAAGCCGTTTGTCCAGTTAGATTTAAGGATTCCTGGCTCCTGAAATAACTCGTTTATCGCTGATCATCAGATGTTCGTGCGTAGCGCTACATCTGACGTGAGTGAGGTAAGGAAAGCATGCACTGAGACCAAAATGCTTTTACCACATATGTACAGTAACTCCAGGTAAGACTGTGAACAACCCAACTTCATAAAAAGGTGGAATATTCCTTTAAGCTTTAAGTTCAGACAAATTCAGAAAATTCCCACAATTCCATGGAAAGTTTCTAGAAAGTTTCCAGAAATTTACCGGAAATTTTCAAGTACCCCCAGCTGCGGACTTGCAGCCTAAATGTGGGCGCGGCTCAATGTGGAGCACAACCCTCGCCTTTTCACGCTGTATAGCTCACGGTAAGGCCTGTCTATGATAGGACCAGAGTGGTATAGAAATCTCTCTGGGCCTGTTTAGGACAGGCTAACAGAGTTTTATGAGACATGTGTCTCACGTTTTCGGTTGGATTGGATAGGCCATGGATAGTTTTTGCTATTATATGGAGATCTATGAGTAGTTGCAGCATCATAAAATACCTTACTGATATTTGCACATTGTAAGAGCAAGTCGGTTTGATTCAAATGTTCGGTCAAAAATGGACACAGTCAGTGTTTTATGCATGGATAGGTAAATGCACCAGGGAACTGTTTCTAAGTTTTTCTAAGCAGTTCTGTAAAAGGGCTTAAAGTTAGTCAAGTTCCCCTGAACAAAGAATGTTTGACGATGATTACTTTTACGGTTTATGCTGAGTTCCATGCCTATAAGCTACAGTTTAATCATTCTCAGCAGTGGCCCTGTTTAAAGTTGACTCAATATAGTTTGTTTTACGCATATGTCAATAATTACTTGCACGGAGCAAATTTTGTTTTGTCGTGTTAACATTGTGCGTTTAGTTGTGTTGCCTTTGGTTTAACCATTCGCTCTCCCCAGCCAGAAAAATTTAGTCACTCTCAGTTGTGGCCCTGAAAACACGCACAATTTCACAATAGCCAAGGATGAAAGGATTTTCGACCAGAGCGATGCACTCATAGACTGAAGCTTAGCGATGAGGGTTGTGCTCAACATTGAGCCAAGCCCACATTGAGGCTGTTAGTCCGCAGCTGGGGAGCTTCTCAAAATTTTCAGCCCCTTTGCAAAGCCTGTAATATTTTTTTTTTTACAAAGCCTGTAGTATTTTTTTCTGCAAGGGATGTAAGGGCGGACCACTTCACAAAAAGTTATCCTGCTTATCACCTACTGTACCTACAGTACTGTACAGTACATTTCATTAAAATGGTAATGAAGCACTGCTTTAATGGTAGATTTAATGATTAACATGGATAATATTGTCCATAAAAAAGAAGCATTGTGTTAACTTACAGATCAGCTGATTCGTTAAGGCAACATTCTGCTTCACATTTGCTTGACAGCGATCTGTTATACTTAGCAACAGTCCGTTACACCTCACATCATTTGTAATGTGAAAACAGACACAGTTAACATTGAAACAGTCTGTCTGGTGTCTATGAATTTTAGAAGGTTCATTAAAAGATTTTGTGTAATCAAGGTACAGAAGACTCTGCTGTTTGCTCTTCCACTTGTGTTCATAGTATTGTAGTAGTATTGTATAATACTGTATACACTTGTATTGTATCACACTTATATTTTGTTAGATAAAACTGACCCTACTGTAGCTTGTTCAACAGATTGTTGTCATCACACCTATAGGAAACACAGATGTCTCACCATAATGTTTAGTGACGTTGCCGCAGCTTGTGTATTTAGGGTAACTTCAGCTATGCCATTTTCATTGGTCGCCAACTCTTTCGTATCATCTTCTGAATTGATTGCTATTTTTGTATTCTTTGCAGGGGAGCCATCAGGGTTACTTATGTATACCTGTGTGAGTAGAAAAAGTAAAAAACATGCAGTAACAACTTACTCCATTAGCTTGAAATGATGACAACCAGTTGGTGAATATCAGGGATACATACAAAATACTATCAATAACTCCATAAAATGATAGTGACTAGTGGTAGTGATAGTTTATTAGTACCATTCCACAAATTTTGAATGTTAACAAAAAGACGGAGATCTCTCTTTCATCACTTGTCCCTTACCTCTCAGGACGATTTGATTGGTCTGATACAAGTTAGATCATCCCACCTTCTTCTCTGCCGAGCCTGGCTAGACTCCTGTAGTGGCCAAATGAATTTGCTGCCGCTAGGGGGTCTAGATTTCTAGGCTAGAGTTTTGACTATTTCCCAGCAAAATTGGGAAGAGGCTTATAGAAACACTGAAAAGTAAAAGACATGGTACGACCCACCACTACAGCTGCAAGTCACTGTCATCTATACACTCCCATTGGGTATGACATGCTTACCATTACATCAAAAGGCATGCCAGGCTTGAAGTATTTCGGGGTCCTTTTGAAGTTAATATTGTAAGGAGCTGTGACGATCAGAATCCCTCTCTTTTCTGCCTCCACCATTTCACTGCCTATAGAAATGAAACACACATAAATTTACAATGCAGACACACACACACACACACACACACACAGAGACACAGAGAGAGAGAGACAGAGCACACACACACACACAGTGGTTAAAGTAGGATTTGGGGAACTCTGCCCCATGGGAACTAAAGCGAAAAAGTGTCTTACAATTTCTCGTTTTTTCAATGTCCTAACTAACTTAAACAAGTTTTTAAAAGATTTTTTTGAATTTAACTTTAATTTTAGAGCATGACCATTGTGATGGACAAGATGACCATAAAGTTTGAAAGGTGATCCTAATTTAAGCATAAAAATAGAAAACAAAAAACTTCTAGAGTGATAGTATTTTTTTGATGTAACTCATCACTAGCAAACTTACAAAACACAACTAACAGTTATATTTGAAAGAGATGTCTATATTATGCGAGTTGAATCAAGTATTGTGGCAATTATGCTGCAGATTGTAGCATTTTTGTTTGTTTGGAACATGTGAGAAACTACAAATCGCGGTTTTGATATGAGTGGTTGAAGTAGGATGACGGACAAGTGGTTTATCCAAGTATATGTAAGGATTTTGATGACGCCTGGTCTTCTGAAACAATTCTCTTATCAAGCGACATCAGCTGTATGCGCCCAAGGGGACGCTGCATCTGATGTGAGTTAGGTTAACAGTTTCATAGTCTCCAGCTCCAAATTTGATCCTCCCTCAACTATCCCTATACAAAATCCTGTCTGCTTCAGCTCTACTCCATACAAAAAAATTATTGAACTCAGTCCTGCTGTGCATTATGTTGGACATTCATAAAAGCTAATATTTCAAATCCTAAATAATGGTAGTGCATACAGAATTAAAAATATAATTCCTGACATGTTCATAAACAAAAACATATATCAGTATAATTAGAAATATCACAGCAAAAGTGTTGAGTTGTTTTTGTTGCCTCACAACTGTAGGCCTATTAAGCCATTTTATTTTATTTCCTCAAGCCATCATGAAACCATTTTGTGGTTAGCCTATTCTATTTTTCTGATGGAATAAGATTAGGCATGTTTAATTTTGAGACACATGCCATTTTGAGGTTGAGGTTGTTATCACATTCATAAGGAGGCTGTTTCACAGGGCTTTAGTGATGAAACCTGTAGCCAAATATTTTCATGTTAAGAGCAGAATAAAGAGCATAAAAGAAATACCTGTTATGTCATCAATATAACTTTTTTTTTTACAAAAGGAATGTAAAAGTAACGAATAACGTAAAAAAGTTACTTTGCATAGAAGGTAACTAAGTAAAGTAACTGACTACTTTTCCAAGAAGTAACGAGTAACGAGCAAACACTACTTTTTAAAAATAACATCCCCAACACTGCTTGTAAGGCATGTGTTAGGCAACATTAATCATTTGTTAGGCATGTATTCACAAATCTCTTGTTCATAGGCCTTTATTCCTGATATAATATTAATAATGCCCTAATAAGCCTTGATCTCTACTTACCACGTAGTAGTACCTACCAAAATAGAACATGTATAACCCACCAGTATACTGTCTGAATAAATCCAGAATAGTGGAAGAACACTTGTAGATTAAGCAAGTGTATAGCAAGTATATGCCATTTCAATTTACTATTGTAAATGAAAATAGGTATTTTTACACTAAAATGGCACAAACCAATGAAAAACTATACTTGGCAATGCCGGAACTCT
>JAODXP020002152.1:0-26965 GCA_027497455.2 Sardinella longiceps | reverse complement strand
TATGCTGAGGTCATCTTTGTGGCAGTGATTCCAATGAAGGTTGCTAGGAATTGCTGGGGCAGATTGTTGGTTGCTAAATATACGTTGATCAACCAAAAGCAGATAAAGACTAGTTTGTATGGCTTAAAGGACCAACTACCTTGCATTGGAAAATTAAGCTCATTAACATAACACACTATGTTGTTCTGAGTCACTTGTAGAGGTTTGCCATAAGACTTAATTAATTATTAAGTCCATTTTTCTCATGGATGCTTCCCGTACTGTCTGTAAAGCGCCACGAGACAATGCACTGTATTTGAGCGCTCTACAAATAAAATTGATTTGAATTGAATTGAATTTTATCTTTGCACTCTTACGTGATAAAAAAAAATCAAACCTTGGAATCACGGATGCGGTCAGCTGCGGTTGGCAGGTTCCCTTCACTGTGTGCACGACTGATGGAGTTGTTGGTGAAGTTAGACCCAGCTGAGGTAGCGCTGCTGGCGGTGCTGACCATGCTGGCGTTACTACTACTGGGGTTGCTCTGGCCACTGCTAGTGCTGCTCACGCCACTGGTGCTTCCATTGTTGGTCAAACTGCGCTTCCAGCTCTCCCGTAGGCTGCTGTTGCGCTGACGTGGTCCATGATCACAGATGTAGCTCCGTACCTATGCAAAATATGACCTACATAAATAATGATGATGCTCACTGCGGCTTTGCTTACAAGCACAAGTGAGACTTAAACAACAGCAAAAAATAGAACTTTGTTTGGAATTTCAGAGGAATTAAAAAGTGCTTAAAAGTGTGAAATTTGGTTAACTTTTTTCTGATCAATTGTTTTTATCACTATCATGTATTTCCAATGGATATCAGCAGATCCTACTGTCATACTCAATGGAGTATACTGTAGCATTCCTCTGTATGATATGCACAATAATTAATAATTCGGTCTTGAAATCACATCAAATTTCCTGTCCCCTTTCATCACAAAATAAATAAATAAATAATCTCTTTTCCATATCAGAAGTTGCTTTCAGACCCCAGGGCAGATGCTAGAAATGTAACTTCAGGACCCAGAACAGCAATAGAAAGGAGTATTATGTAGCCCTATGTCTATTGCACCCCAAATCTTTCATAATACATGAATAAAATGCAAAAATTAATAAAATATTCTGTCGGTGCACATTTTTTTTCAAACTGTAAAGTCATATCTTTGTCATTTCCTACGGGATGATTAAAGTACTATTGCAGTTTTGCAGGCTCTTTACCTGTTTGAGCTTCTCATCTGTAAGACGATTCAGTTCAATGATGAATTCACTATCTGTGGGGGATATCTGTGCCATTGGGTCAATGATTTTTATAATGTCCAGTTGCTCTCGCAGGCCCATCTCCGTACTCACTTTTCGGCTGAGGTATTCAATATATTCCACCTAGAAAGAATCACACAAAAGAAACCATCTTTGATAAAACCGAAAATCCATTGGCATGACAATAAAAAAGACAATGAATGACAAATCATCTATTTAAAAGATATAAAACAATGTAACTTCCATCACAAATTACTAACTTTTCTGACTAAATTTGATCAAATTGGCCTGAGACAAAGACGTCAAATAGGGCAACATTTGACATTTCACATTAAAATGAAAATTTGCAGCCATTATTATGGACCGCTATGTAAACACTGTTACTCTTATGATCTGATATATGATCTCCGGACACAATTCTCACAAAAACATTAACTAAATGGTGGTTACACCACTTGAAATTTCTGTGGTTAACTTGGCTGACATAATTCCTAATTTATTAATTAAAATATTTGTTTCATTATATTTTATTTAATATTAAAGGAGACATGTAACATCATGCCAAACTATTGTAAGAAGTACTTTTACAACTATTAAACTAATAGTTGAATGTTGACATAATAAACAAGCTTTTGGGAAAAAAAGCTTTAGAGTACATTCCTGATCACAAAATAATGGAGCATTTCAAGTAAATGAATGCATGGTTTAGGACAGACCTGTTCATCATTTGTCATAGCACTCCAGGGAAGTTCATCGAGGTTCCTATGAAGTTTACTCCTTCTCTTTGAAATGAGACAAGGGGAGCTCGGTATGCTAGGGATGATGTCAGACAGTACATCACTTCCACTGGCGATGTCACTTCCGGGAAGCTAGAACACAGTCATGAAGTACATATTTATACAGTGCAAATGTAAAAAAAAAAAAATGTAACCACACTCTCACACCTTCTGACATCCCAAAGTGTATACCAATTTCTGTGCTTCTATCCACCGCCTAACAATATGCCCTTTTTTTGTTGATAATTTCCCCTACTACTGTATAAACTGTCATTGACAGAGCACAGCATTCCCAGCATCACAGCCCATGTTTACAGACAGTGCACTTCACAGGTGAGACCACTGGTACCAAATAAAATCAAAGTAGTTTACAGAGGAATTTGGAGAAAATTAAAAGCATGAAGCATTGTCATACCTGTACTTGACTGAAAGCACACCATTTATCACTACTTGTACCTGTAGCTGTTTGTACACCATTTTTTTGCCGGCAGGTGTGTTGGAGAAGACCAAATGGTCACAAATCAAAACCTTAGGAAAATATGTTTCCGTCTTAGACCTTCATCAGGTAAATTTGACCTAAAATTTGACCTAAAATTTGACCTAAAATTTACCTGATGAAGGTCAAAGACGGAAACGTAATTTCTTAATAAAGAATTACTTGTGTAAATTGAATTGCTTGTGCTTTTTTTCCCTAATTGTTGCAAAACTTTGGTATGTATTTCAGGAATGTCTACGATTAATGTAGTTAAGCATGAACACCATCATACCTGCCATTCAAACTCACTGTCAGACCAGTCCCAGTATGTGCTAATGGATGATGACACATCACTGCAGACGCTGCCCTCTGGGAACAGATCATAGGAGGTAAACTCCTGGTCATCTAGCAGAGAAAAGCTGTCATCCTGGTCCCCAACGGACACAGAGGAGAACAACTCCTCGCTGCATTCTGAACTTGCCACACTCGTTCCACAAGATGTCAGGTTCCATCTGTATTGGGGAAAAATAACCAGTGTCATCACATTTCCAAGTACCATAGTTACCAAAACAATAAACAAGACGTGGAGATTACACAACAATGTTGCTTAATAACAATCTGGGGTGGGTTTCTACCAAACATAGTTGGCTGACGTTGTTTACAATCTTGTTTGCATATTTGGTGTTTCTACAGCATTTCATTGTATTCATGGTGGGGAATTTTAGTGGTTGGAATAATTGGACGAGAATTGTCATTTGGGGCGGTACTCCCCCAGGCACTTACTGCAAGTCCAAAAGAGTGCGTAGTGCAAGCTAAAACGCATGGAGCTAAGCACTTCTTTGGGCTTAAGCACCTAGGAGAACACCGTCCTTAAAGCATCGCTGTTAGTTTGCTGTTAGTTTGCTGTGAGTATGTTTGGGGGCCTTACTATTAATTAGATTAGATTAGAAAACTTTATTGTCCCCGAAGGGCAATTTGTCGTACAATACAGCACAGTGATGGGACAGATAAGAAGACAAGACATAGACCAGACAGACAACCAGACATCCACAGGATCACTCACTCACTCAATACACACTACACAATCCACAACACAAAAAAATAATCATCTCTTACTTCACATGCGCACATCATTAAGGCAGGGGTGGCAGGCTTTATGTGTGGACAAATCTTTTCAACTTAAATTGAACTAGCTGACTGAAAGTGTTGTTTGTCAATCAAGATCAAAAAGTAGTAATAGCCACCTGTGAGTTCAAAAGACTTAGAGGTCCGGGCAACTTTAACCCCTCACATAACACCTCATAATAAAAATGTTGTGATTCATTTATTTTTGATAGGAAAATAAAGGTCTGCAACACTGTTTGATGCTCCCAAGAATTTAATAGCACAATATTTCAGACTATCAGTCCTTCATCACAGTGCAACTCAGTTATCTTATGTTTGGTCCAGCACCTGTGCCACTGATGTGGGCGCATTCTCTGACTTTTTTTCATTTACTTTTGATGCCAAGATGCCAGAATTTCCATCCATCCCTCTACCAAACCTAGATTGAGAATGAGATGTTTTGAAAAGTTTCATTACCTGTTAGTGTTAAAACGATGTAGTGGATCTGTGCGATGGCAAGAGGACAGCTGACATGCAAACTCGCTTAGCTCTGGTGTGCCATCATCGCTGAAGTTTACCCTCTGAGACAGAAGTGGACAGGGATCCTCAGGCGTGAGAAACTTTTCATAAAGCTCCCCAGACATCAGGAACAGCAGAGTTAGCACTGAAATGAACATAAAGAAATGTTATCCAAAGCAATGCAACATAATACGCTCGTAGATGAAGAATCCATAAAATTCCATGCTTATTATACTTTTTAAAGTTTTGGTTTAAGTGAAAAGCTTTATTTTAGTGCTAGGATAAGTTTTACTATAGTGTTATGTTTATTTTCCCATTGTAGATTTATGTAGGCTAATAGGCTAAGCTTTATTTTCTTTTGTTAAGATTTATTTTTGTGTTAAGGTCTTTCTTTTCTATTTATTTTATGTTCGGCACTTTGTAACTTGTTTTTGAAAAGTGCTAGGCCTATATAAATGAAGATTATTGTTATTATTATCATCATTATTATAACATTGCACAAGCTATCTTACACTATTTAAACTCCTAATGGTTACTGATAGAGATGGACCAATGAGTCATTCCATCTTTTGGCATCATATTCTGAAAGACCATTGGAACATGCAAATGCGCAAGAGAAGGTACTTCTATTCGCATGGTTTCACTAATGTGTGCAAAATACAATAAAATACAATAAAAAGCAAGTAGTGTTGGAAGTTTAACAAAAGGCACAAGAATGTTTAAAATTCAATTTCAAAGGGCTATACTTTCAGAACTATTAGTGAAGCAGACTCACTATTCAAGGTTTACATATAGGCCTAGGTTGGGTGTACAAACAACTAAGTTTTTTTCCCAGATTTTTCAGAGTATGACCTGCAGGGTGGATTTCTGGATCCTGGTGGATGTCACTCGGAATGACCCTATGGTGGCGATGTGAAAACAAAGTTTGCAGAAGTCTAACAGCATAGGTTATCATCAAAGTGCGGCCCGCGAAAACATTTCCTGCCAGCCTGCGATTAATTTATTGCAATAGTAGCCCAAACTGTTGATATGCAACCTGGTCATTCCAATCATAACAAATGTGATTTACTTTTTTATTGTTTTTTCTCCCCCAGCCACTTTGGCGGCCCTCAGTTCAATGTTATGTCCCTAAATTGGCCCTCACAAATGAAAACTTTGAGAACCCCTGGTCTACAGTGTGGGAACATTTAATCAAAAAATCTTTAGAGCGTTCTCTGATTTAGGTTTTTGTTTTTATTTGTAAAGAAAGTGTGACCGGATGTGGCCTTTGACTCCCGCAACTTTTCTGGCTACACCAGAAAACATCTGCATGTTAACTGTGCAGTTCACCAAGTGGAGCCAACACAACAGAAATGTTATTTTGATACAATACTTATTTTGGAACACCAAGGAACACCAACTACTCAAAGCATTGCAGTTTTGAAAACAATGTTTGAGGTTGTTTTAAAGACAGGATTACATTCTGAAGCAGGCAGGGGAGATTCTAAATGAGCCAAAAGCGTAGCATCAATTCCATTTCGCCCTAGACTCCCCAGAAATGGGCCTAAAAATGTCACCTTCGACATTTCTTGAAAAGGTATAGCCTATCCCTTTGAAAAATCTGTCACCACCCAAAATCAATGTAGGCTATTCTGGAGGGATAAAAAAAAAACCTCAATGACAGTGATTTAGGTGTACCGTTATTTCATCCTGACTACTGAGCAGCACGTTTTGAAGGAGTCAGTTCTGAAAGCGAGCCAAGTTTTGGCCATCAAAGGTACTGTAAATTATCGTCAGCAACACTACACACAGACGTGGCGACGGGAACTCATGCGTATAGGCCTAATTGTGAAGATATAACGTTATTATGAACGCCTTCCGAAGTGGATGCTACTGGAACAGAGTTATAAATTGTTAACTTCATAACGTTAATTATCCTAACATTAACCAAGTCGTGTTGTTGTTCATCACCCCTGCCTATCAGGCAGACATCGATTATTTTCGTATGGCCCGTTCCAGGCAAGGACCGCAGACATTACATGTGACGTCAATTCAACATGGCGTCCACAGGATTGCAAAACAACTAATCTCATTTTATGCCTTAGCGTCTGCGTTTTACACGTAAAGAATAATGACACGGCTTTTAACTGCTTATACAATAAATACTATGGAGTACAAAAGCCTACAAAATAGTACTATCGACCTTATGTCTCCGACCTCATTGGTGTTGATCATAGGCTAACGTTAAGCTTAATGTGGGAAGTAAAGTATTTACAGTATGGGGTAAATTGAGTGCCATTCAAACTGCGATTAGTAGCCCAAACAGCCGCATAATTAGACAAATAATCACATATAACTCTTAATCGGTAACAAACCTGTTCTTGAATGAGGCTCGAAGGCGATTTTTGAAGCTGAACAGCAGCTAGTAACTCCAGGGTAACTCTGTGCTGCAGCTGCGCAGTAGCCTGCCTGTGACATCCAGATGGACGCCCTTCGTCATTTCAATTTTTCAAAATAAAAGTTAAATCAATTCAATTCAATTCAATTATAGGTGTAGGCTGTCTATTTTCATCCTCGGTACAATTAGGCAATAGTCATTAAGGGCTAATATCCATGATAACATAATGCATGCAAATGGTCATAAACTATTCTGTCTACCAGAAAAATATGGAAAAAATGTATGGACATAATATGCAGCTGCATCCAGCTTATGATAGATGGCTACAATATAGGCTTTGCTATTGAATACATATACAGTACACACATGTAGGCCTATGCAAGTATGTGGAACCCAACATTGGATATCTTACATGGAAGTCTATGTGCTGAATATACAGTATTCACTGAATGCTGTAGGTGCATTCAGGACTGGAGCAAGAAAGACTCCACATGACGGGTTTGAATGGATACAGCAGTGGCGGCTGCTGGTTTTTCAGATAGGGGAAGCTCAGATTGCGCGATCGGTATTTTTTTTTTTTTTTTTTTTTTCATTTAAACTATTTAATTCTGTTTTTAATGTCATGGGGTGTCACATTTGTCAGGTTTATTTTTTCTATTGAAATATGCATAATTTAATTGTAGTAATTTAATTGCATTTGAATGACAACAGATATAGTGGCTTAAAGTATTTAAATTATTCAGATGCAAAACCCTCCCAAGTCAATTTGCAATGAATTACCAGAAATAATTCCCTAATAATACCTTTAAACATGCTTTATTATTGGAGCCATATTATAGGGTTCTCTTTTTCAAGAGGTTAAAATAATGTCTGACCTCAAAACACACATCTGTAAAGTACCATGACTCTGTTTTGGTCCCCTTCTCTTGTCTCGTTCATGATGAGCTGCTACGTTCTCATTTCAGAGCTGGCCGTAGTAACCATAGCAACATTTGTTTACAGATCTCTTGCCTGAAAATTTGGCTAATCACTATCAGACGAAGATTAGCTATCTTTGCTAGCGCTATTAAGTAGTGACAGAGGCAAGAATCACTGATGAAAATCAAAAGTCACTTGTGAGTTTGTGTGTACATCAATCAATGAACTAAATAATAGAGAATAAAATCATGGACATGGGCAAAGTATTATTAATAACAATAACACAGACAAAGAGAGTAAATTTGTTCTTGGTACAGGCTCAACATTGCTTAGCTTGTCTATTAGCCGGTAGCCTTCCAAACAGGAACAGTGTGAGAGAGACAGAATGCCAATCAAAGAGGTCCAAGTATCTTGTCAAATCATGAAACGGAAGCGAGTTGTCCGAGCCCGCCCTCTCCCATTGACCCCCAGTGAAACAGAGCTTCCCTGGAAATGACGTATTTTGCGTATTTTTGCCGAATTAGCCAATAAACGCCGGGTAGCGTTGTCCATGGCCGGGGTAACGTTGTCAATGGCCCTCTATGGAGCTGGACAGCAGGTTGTCAATGGGATTCTAATGGCAAAACTTTCGTGAGTTTAGAGACCCGAAATTACATTTCTGAACAACGAAATCGAAACAGTTTGAAACGGTGTTGATATTAATAGACAATAGAAGTGACTGACACACGTTTAGCATGTTTTATTAATAGTTTATGTACGGTCTTTTTGGAGAAATTTTAGGGGAAGCTGAAGTTCCCTTGCTGTCTTATGATAGCCGCCTCTGGGATACAGTAAGCATCATCCCCTCTTCATTCTAATTTCACCATCTCCCTGTCTTTGCATAGGTCTGGTTTAACAGAAGGACATTCTGATGTGCTTAGACGGAGACTTTAAATCATTCTTGCTATTTGAGTGAGTGCAGTCCACTTTGTTGTCTGAATCCACATCAGCCATCCACTGACAAGTGTCACAGTGAAAAGTCACTTCCTGTTCTTTAGGTAAAATGTAAAATAAAATGTGCAACATCTGATCTGAAGTAGCTCAAACTTTACAACCTTTTTCTTCTGGCATTTAGACTTTCTTATGTGACTCTTTATTTCAATATTCAATAACATATTTTGATTCATAAACTATTTAAGTTTCTGTATGACTTTTTGCATTTGCTACAGTATCACAATATGATTTGAGATTTAAAAGCATGTTTGGCCCTGATGTTACAGTAATTAGCTGACTTTGTCATTCTCATATGGGTGAATTCATGCATCAGATACCCTACCCCCACTGATTCCCCAAACATCTAGTAACTTCTTGAACAAAATTCACAGATTTATACTGTGTGTGTGTGTGTGTGTGTGTGTGTGTGTGTGTGTGTGTGGCGTGTGTGTGTGTGTGTGTTTCACTGTTGAAACTGTGAATGACACAATTATATTTTTTCTTATACAACAGGATTCCCAAAAGACATTAAAATATAGTCTAAGGTTTAATCCATAGCTTTTCAAATACATGGTTTGGCATAAATTTATACAACTTAAGAAGTACAGTATCTCAAAACTGAGCAAATGAAAAAAAAAAAAAAAAAACATGGAATTAATCTCTGGATTTAAAGCACAGAATGCATTTAAAAGCATAGCATAACACTGCACAAGACTAAATCCCTTTTGGTATAATAACCATCCTCTATGGTTATTAGATAGCTTATTAGGACAAGTAAGTACCTCATTGTTAGCCTAGATAGTAGCAAACGGTTATAACATTAATGAACAGAAATTACAGGCATATAGGCCTAGCACTTTCAGCCTTGGGTTTTCTAGGATGAAATATTGTAGAATGCTTCACACCGAAATGTGGACAATATGCATGCACAATCCTTTCCTTAAAAAATCAGATTGACAGATTATTTTACTGTAATGCTTATGCAACTTTAGGACCAACTTCATCAGCAGCCCTGGCCTGTCTGTGGGAGTGATGAATGATGAAGGCCATTTGCTTCAGTGGTCACTGCGGCCACTAGAGGTCACCCTCGCTCTTGTCACCACCTGGAGCATTCTCTGTAAACACACCACCACACAACCCAGACACAGACAACATGCAGAAGAGAATGGCTGAAACCCAAAGCCCTTCCACCAAATGCCAAGCCCTGGCCAATTCATTTATGGACTATTATGATTGGCTAACTTACACCTTTGAAGGTTCAGGGTTTAGGTTTACGGATTTTGCCAGTTTTTTTCAATTTCAAAAGTCGACTGAGTTGCTAACAAGACAGAAGTAGTCAAGTTCAGATGGAGAACACTGAATTAATGCATATACAGTATGCATTAGGTGATTAGAAAAAGAGTAATATGCTTTATACTCAACACAGGACTCTACAGAGAGAAGAGGACCTCACAAAAAACTCAACAGTGACAGCACAAAAATATGCCTCATACAAGGAGAATGAAGAGTGGACTTATTTGTACAGTGCTGAGGATATACAGGCCTGTAAAGGCTCATGTTTGTCTTCCTTTGTTCAACCCAAAGGTGATCAATTGATAGTTTCTAGGTTTGCATCTGAAATGGTATCTGCCAAACTACTAAATCAACACTAAAACACTAAATACTATCTGGTATTCAGGCCCTAAAATACAATTATCTACTAAACATACCTGATATTCAGACCATACAAAACCAATATTTGTGTCTGATGGTATTATTAGTCCCATGATGTTTACCTTTCGATTCAAGTGCCCTCCTTCTGTGGAGTTCAACCCCAGCCAGAAGAATGACACCCATAACTATCAGGACCCCAATCACACACCACCGCAGCAGGGAATCTGTGTGGACAGAACATTAAACAGTCACTGCCCAGCTGACAAGCTTCTGCGGGGCACTTAGGAGGAATTATGACCCAACGTGGGCAGGTGTGGCCCCTATCAGTGAGACGAGTGGTAGCCCTTTACTGAATAGGAATTTCAGATTCAATCAATTGTTTGAGGTTGAGAAGTGCTGTCAGTACAAGAACAGCTAAGTTTGGTACAATTTTTTTTATTTATTATGCATTGTGAAACGGGCCAATCATTTGCATTTGCACTTAATCATGAGAGAGTTTCTATGCCTGACTGATTTAATGTTAGTTGCTGATTTAATGTTAGCAGCCACGACTCTATATTGTGATAAATATTTCTCCTTTAAGGTGCCTATGTGGGGCGGGATTTAAAGCAATAATCTACTTACATCCATTGCCGTGTTGTACATCCTCACCCCCTAGTGCTGTCAATATGAAGAAGAATGTGAGAATTTGATACAGTGAAGACTGAACAGTGGATAATGCAGATTACTGGTTTGCAACGTATACAGATTATTATGAGAAATACAATGTTGCATATGTTGCTTTTAAAAAATACTTACTAAGTATCGTTTGAAATAATGAACCAATGAGAGCCAAATTGAAATTGATGCGATATTAATATTCTTACCAGGTGTGACTGAGTCTGAATTCCTCACAGTGACGGTGGTGTTGGTAATTATAGTCCAGTACTGGTTGTCATGTGTCTTCACCTGTAATACACACAGATACTGGCCACTGTCTGAGTGAGTGGCATTGCTGATGATCAGGTTATGGGTGTTGGTACGAGTAGGAGACTTGTGGGATGTGTGTGATCTCCTCAACAAAAGATCTTTGTCAATGTCACACTGGTCATCTAAAGTTCTGTCGTATGAAAACACACATGTGCTGCTCTCAGCATCAGTCCTGATCCAGTACAACACAACAGGCACATCGGAATATTTCTCATTTACTGTAAAGATGCAGGTCAGATTAATTGATCCTCCTGCAGACACGTCCACTGAGTTTTCCATTACAGGTTCAGAGGTTACTATGAACAAAGAGAAATTTTGAAGTTAAACACTTGAGGTGTAATACAGTATATTACATCTTACTTACATCTTACAAAAACTTTTACACTTACTGTCTGACTCTTCCTGAGCAACTATGTGGGAATTCACATGATGAGCTGAGGGTTTGAATGGAAAAATGTAGCAAGGGGCATTGTTTGATTCACCAACACAAGCAAAGTATCCTTTCTTTACAGTAATTTGACAACCATTGGATGTGCTGTCCTTCATCTCTTTGCAAAGTTCTGGTTTTGCCAAGGGACACTCAGTGACTAAAATCGATCCAGTGTTTGGGAAGCTGCAGTCCACTGCACTGTCTGAGTCCACATCAAGTTCCCATTGGCATGTGTCACAGGAGAGTGTTGCCTCCTGCCCTTTCTTTAGGAGATGGAAATAAGTGGCACCTTCAAGGGAAAACAAGTCAGTCTGCGTCATCATTCTATACGTTAGCTTTGCATTGTTTATGCTGAACATGTTACAGTAAAGTTTAACTATTAGTAGGTAGATAGATAGATAGATAGATAGATAGATAGATAAATAGAAATCTATAACGACAACGTCCATAGAAATAGACACATAGACATTAACATGCCAGTCTACACACACATGCCCACATTAAAAATACAAAGGTAGAAATCAAATGTGGTAAAGTAGGCTAGCGTTTTAAAGGAGCAGTGTGGGCATGTGCAGAACTATGTAATGGTATAGTGCAAGGGTGTCAATCAGGAAGTTCTTTGGCAGCACAAATATTGTATATACAGTAAGGTACACAATATCACAAAATAAAATATAAAATATTTTATATCAAAGGGTGTGAATCCTAAAAATACAGTGGATTTCCAAAATAAAAACATCTCCTACCATGGCTCTGCATCAGGCCACACATGAGAAGAATGATGCTCAGTGACTCCATCTCAGTAAGGAGAGGAAGTATTCAGGAAGTGTTTGACTACATCATGCATTCAGCTTGGCCAGCTAGAGCTGTGGTTAGGGGAGGGAACATAAAGACCCTCTAGGTCAAACTAAGATGAAAATAATGAGATAAAAAATGGGTTTTTTAAAATAAATTGTTAGCTATCTACTGATGATGACTGCACTGTTTTCCACCTTATCTCTTCTAGTTTAAATTAAGTTGCAGGCTGACATGTGAATTTACTAACTCATAATTTATTTGCATCAATCAAACTTAGAGTAAAACTGAATGCTGAGAAACTAAAGGGCATGACGTTTTTTTTCTTGTCAAAAGTGGGTTACCGGTATACAGTACCTGAAAGAAAAGATATATATATTTGTCATTTTTGTTTTGCCCTATTGTCTCTCAGCCCTCGAAATATGTCTATGCACACTGATAGAAAATAGGCCAATCAGACTTACATCTTTTTTTTCACTGCTGTACACAGTGCCCAATTTTTATAGGACACTTCATTCACACAATACATTTGTGAATGACATGCAAAAGACAACTAGGAGGCAGCCTAAGTCCCCTGTGGTGTTCCAGGTCCATGTTTTAAATAGTATGTGATTAACAGAGGCCTTTCCATGCAATGTATTTGAATTTGAATTTTATGGGGCTTAGGATTAGCCTGACATAGCCCGCCCATAATACGAATGTTCATCCGTATCCATGGTCTGGGCACGGTCCTCTGGGGCGTGTTTACATCGGTAGAGAGTCTACCGGTCAATAAGCGAAGCTGATTAGACGAGCTGTCCAATCGTTTCAAACCAGAAGTGAATGCCCTCCCCCCGCAGTATAATCGCGTCAGGTTAAAGAACCTCCAGACCATGAATACGGATGAACAGCAGTATTATGGTCGGGCTATGTCAGGCTAGCTTAGGATGGCTGTTACAGTATATGGGAGTATCTGCTAGACCTAGTAAGTAGTCAAGAAGCACCAAAACACTACATGATCATTAAGCTAAAATGTTGTGGGGAAAAAGGTCACAGAACTACGTATGTATGACCTTATCTGTTCAGTGAATAAAGTTTTCATAGGAGCTATGCAGAGTATCTGTGAGGAAGTCTTGTTTGTTATTTGTGATATGAAGCTCAGCATTACATTGCCAACAAAGTCCTCAGCATCTCTCCAGTTTTAAATACTACTGCACAAAATGTTAGATTAATTTCTTTTTCCTCTTATTTTAACTGTCAACTTAACAGGTCAGCGACAGTGACCGCCACAAAATGTAAGATGTAGAAGTAACATGGTTAGTTTGGTCCATTGGTTGCTATAGGGTCAGCAGTTCTTCATGTGACAAACAGCCTGTGTGGTGTGAGAGAGTGAGATACTGTATGTGTGAATCGTCTGTTTCATGCTTAGCGCTTAGTGCAGTTAGAAGCCCTCACAGTAACACAAGCTCTGCTCAGCAATAATATTCCTCCTCCATGTCACACAGGTCAAGTCAATTGGAGATGTTTGTTGTGGGATCAGAGCCTCTCACCTTAAACATGTGTATCAACGCCAATGATGTGAACAAGTGGTCTACTAAGGAGCTGCTTCCCCCTGGTGGTCAATGCAGTGTATGACAATACGACAACAAGCAGCAGGCAACATTTTAGTTCGACGGGTTTCATAAGAATTCATAAATATAAACTGAATCACTGTGTAGCAAAGAAGAATCTTTTGAATTGAGAAACTGGAGATCCTGGAATTATGAATTATTACAGTTTTTCTCAGTCGATTTGGTACAGTTCCCGAATCATCCTTACTATTTGAAAAACAGTACGTGCATTTCAGTGCATTCAGAGTCACTCTACACCAGCTCTGGGATAGTCTCAGACATCGCAACCTTGTCACTCCTAATTTTTCTCTTACTGTTACAGTAATTGCATTGAGAATATCTGGCTTTACAGGCCTGAGTAAACATAGATAACCAAAACAGCTCAGTCAGACCTTTATCACTGTGGCCTGTGGCACCTTTTTAGAACATCTCAGAACAGAGTTGTGCTCAGCTGACTGCAACACAATCATTTCTTCCTTTCTCCTTAAAGACGCACAGTCACACAGTAAGTAAGTCAAATACAGATCTTCAGTGACAACCAGAACCTTCCTTTTACTCTGTTATATGGTTACTCACATCACTATTTCCCTTCACCATTTACTGCATAATATGACTATTGTTGGCCTACTCCTGTCAATCAAAGAGGCTGTGTTTGGTTATGTGGGCCAGAGAAGTCATATGAAGTTCCTCATGATTGCTGAGCAGGATGACACGAGTTCTCCATCCTTGCTTTTCACAAGGTCAATTTCCTTGTATCTCTCTGACTCATCACGCAAGGAGAAACTACACAAGCAAGTTACAACAACATATTTACTTAGTTTAAAGGCCATTTTCAACATGGGTGGGATCACTGCACACCACAAATGGGCTTGTTATTGGTGCAGCACATTGGAACTAATGTGAAACTAAAACTTTGTGGTTAGGTGCTACACCTCTCAATTCCACTTATGTCCGACCAACCTGTGTTCCTGTTCCAGTGGTCAAAAGCTATTCAGAAAATGAATGGGGGAAGTGACTTTATAGCAATATAATTGTAGCCTGACACGCCAGACTATATCATAAGAATGTATAGTCTGAAGACCACTGATAGACTGTACCTCAATGGAGGGGCGGGTGATTGCGTTGTCTTTCAAACTGCCTCTCCACGTAATAGGCTAGTGTTCCGGCCAGTGGTACCAGCTGGTATATCAAACTTTTCCCGTAGTCCGTCGGTAACACGGCAAAGACATCTTTTTCAGAACGAAAAACTTCAGTGCACTTTCTTGTTTCACTTTCAAAGAAAATGACAAGTGCAATTCGTCCAAAACTAAAGCCAAAGACGATTCTGCTCTGGTTTGAGCAGGGCTGTCGTCATCGTACAAAGCCCGCCTTACGATTTCCTGTACACATACCGCGCTCTGATTGGTTATCCGCCGCCAGAGGAAGGATACAACGGGTTTCTATCAGTGGCCTCTAGACGTATCTGCTGTGCAAATTCAAATTTGCTACAGCTAGGGGTACGTCTAGAGTTCTAGGCTAATATAATTGCCTAATGTATGAAACCTTGTCTGAAACTACATTGCAACATTTTCCTGTCACATCACACCAAGTCAAGTCATGTTTCTTCATAATGAACTTTAAAATAAATAAATAAATAAATAAATAAATAAATAAATAAAATTATAGCTGACCAAAGTGTTGGACAGGCAAGGTACTACTTGATAAACAAAAGAAAAGGTAACAGAAAGTGAGGATAACAATATACACATACATACAAATAACTGAATAAGACAGTCATCATCAACCTTTGTTTATTCAGGAAGAAGTGCTTGAGCATGAAGCTGTTTTACTAGCCTGGGAATTCCCATGCTCCTTTGCGCGCTTATTTCATTTCACTCTTCAAAGCAGCATGGTGACCATGGCCGATTTTCTCGCCTGCTTTCGGTACCAATCACAGAACAAAAAGGGACTAGTACGGCCCTCGATTACATTTTACATCACGTGGTGGCTCTGGTATTGACTCTGAGCTATGTACAGACGCTATGATAGACATTCGTAGCGCCTAATAAACGGCTCTAGACAATCGTTGACGATGCTTCCGCTATGAGAGATGCAATAGGTAGGTCTCGCCAGGCTACTGTTTTACAGCAATGCCCTGTGTTAATGGGTGAGACCCAATCACTTTAAGACTTCATTGTAGACTAAGCAGCACAATCACTGTTAGTAGCCTAGCCTAAAATCACTAGCAGTTTGCCCAGACAGGACATCCCACATAACAAATGAAACATACAACGGTAACAAGTTCCATAAAAACACCTAAGCAAGGAGCCAGATATCAGGCCAGTATTCCATGATCTTTGCTAATGTATATGACTAGCAGCATGTTCCTGAGCTTGGGTGTAAACACTGCAAAGGCCTGATCACTTCAGCTTTTTAGCCCAGAGCTAGGAACAACATGACAGAGTTGGTTAGCTGACGTACAAATAGTTGGTTGGCTGACCTACATGCCCTAGATGTTGCCTTGAACATAAGAGATCCTAAGCAGAGATACTAGAACAGGACGTTTGTGGGAGCGCAGTGTGAGAGGATGGAGTGGGAGATAAAAATCTGAGACAAATGTAGATCATGACAAGTGCAGTCGGTTTAGTTGGCACTCAGGTAGGTGTGAAGCAGATATAACACATTGTCTGTATGTTGGCCATGTTCTTATTCCCCTGGGCAAGTGCTAGGGACATCCCGATTACGAATGTGGCTTTGACTTTAAGACAGCTTGCCCATCTTAGATTGTACCATGCCGCACAAATAAGCAAGTATGCTCAAAGCCTGTGATCTCTTAGAGATGTTGTGTTGTGTTCTCCAGGCTTTGGCCCTTGATGAAGAAGTGACACAATATGTACAGGCCTGTGATAGCAGGACTATTACTACACCCGACGTGTGAGCTTGCTAGCTATTAAATATTTTAATTTCTTTAAATGCTCAAGGAGGAGATCAACTGGTGTGATAGCAATTCACCAGGCGTTCACCAGATGTTGTGTTGTGTTCTCCAGGCTTTGGCCCTTGATAAAGAAGTGACACAATATGTACAGGCCTATCAGGACTAAATCAGTTTCCTTCGTGTCTTGTGCAGCCTGTAGACATCAATTTAATATTACCAGACCCATTACGGCTCTGACTATTACTACACCCGGCGTGTGAGCTTGCTAGCTATTAAATATTTTAATTTCTTTAAATGCTCAAGGAGGAGATCAACTGGTGTGATAGCAATTCACCAGGCGTTCACGAGATGTTGTGTTGTGTTCTCCAGGCTTTGGCCCTTGATGAAGAAGTGACACAATATGTACAGGCCTTTACAGTCCTATGGGCCTGATTAGCCATATATGGGGTTGTCCTTCATGATTGCCGAAGGGTCTGAGGCAGGTTCTCCATCTCTACTGTTCACAAGGTCAGTATCACGCTCACTCAGCTGGACAAGGGAGTACACAGGTTCTGTCTCTGTCTGGCTAACCACAGGGGAACCTGCAGGTGGAAGTCAAAACATACTCAGAAGAAAACTGCTCAAGTCAACTCTTTGCTCTGTTGTTCAATGTTACTGTCAGTGGGGGAAAACAATGACAAATTGGTTCAACATAGACCAAATAATGGACTGGTTGCTGAAGCTAGAGTAAAAAAGGAATCTAAAGAGTTAAAGTGATACGCCACTATTTTGGGAAATATACTCATGCCCACCTCCCCTTGAGTTAAAACTTTCGTATTCGTAGAATTTTCGTATTCGTAAAACTCGTATTCAACTGTTATACTGAAATACTCCTACACTCCTACTGAAATACTGTTTGAGTTAAACAGTCATACCTTTCTCCTGTTCATCAGGAGATCATTCAGATCATTAAATCAGATTAGACCATTAGCATCTCTCATATTGGGCCCTATCATGCAGACGGCGCACCATGCATTCGCGACTGGCGCAAGCTGTCATTGCTATTTTGTGTGAGCACATGGTTTGTTTTTCCGTCAAGTAATTCACATTGTCTAATTAGCAAATGACTTTGCATCCTCAAAGGTGTGTCGAAGGTGTGGCTAGGCGCAAAGCGCAACAGATGCTATTATACAGACAGAAAAGGATCCGCCACTGGCTGGGAAAAACCTGGTCATTCATCAGTCACGCATTCCTGAAATGATCATTTCTGGGCGCATGACGCAATAGGTAATGCAGTCCTCGTTCCAGCATAACAATGAAGGCCACAACAATAATTATTACAATCGGAAAATCATTATGATGTCCAGGAAGATGTGGTTAACCACAATTTATTAGCCTGCAACAGAAAATGCGTGAGGATATAAGAAGGGGGGATGTTAAATGGAAAATCAAGTTTACTTTCGCTTTCGAATGAATATTCCGAGATATCTATCAGGACTCAGTTTCCTTCGTGTCTTGTGAAGCCTGTAGACATCAATATAACCAGACCCATTACGGCTCTGACTATTACTACACCCGACGTGTGAGCTTGCTAGCTATTAAATATTTTAATTTCTTTAAATGCTCAAGGAGGAGATCAACTGGTGTGATAGCAATTCACCAGGCGCTTTACGCTTATGCGTTCTTAAAAGGCAATGAGAGATTGATCTGTCATTGCTTATGTCTGCGTAACACAACACACCCATGATTAATTAGACATCGTAAGTCCAACCTTTTTGAACTTTGCGCCAGCGCAAAATTCATTTCCTGCGCTGTGAAAATAGCAAAATGCTGCCGGCACGCCCCCAAAACCATATGTGCCATCCATCAAACAACATGTGACATTGCGTCATCAAAATAGGGCTCATTGTCGGTCCGTGTAATGCTTTGCAGTGCTCCGATCCATTTTTAGAATTCACATGAAAAAGATGAAAATTGGGTTCAAAACTTAAATTTTCCATTTTTCAGAAAACTCGGATAATAGGTAATTGGACCTGTTTGTATATATCACTGTTGTTTGTTGGTTGCTTTTGAAAGAGTGGATAGTTGAATTTGATACCAAAGTAAAAATGAGTCATTATTTCAATATTCCATTTCTGCGCCGTGGTTGGACTGAGCCATGCGTGCCAGGGGATGTCTTGGTTCAGGTAGGCTATGAGATGGATGGACTTGGTCAGCTTGAGACGTAGCCTACAGACCTGACAGAGCAACTGGCCCACCATCAAACCTCCCTGCTACATGCAAACTTTTGAATACAGAAACCTATGTAGTGATGATTTAATATTTTCATGTTTTACCATGGCCTAGTTGGAACACGTCCACCGGCACCACCCTTACGCACAATCAATCAGTGAAGAAACGGTGATGCCGAGTGTTGCCTATGCCACCTTGGCTATATTTGGGTACGATATACAGTAGGAAGAAAATTTTGTTAAGACAGGGGTCTCCAACAGGCATCAGGAGCTCGCCACCTGAGTAGCTCAAAGTCAAATGTAAACCACTCACAAAAAGTAAGGAAACTTGACTTTGGCCCATTATATCTCCACTTTATTAATACCAACCCCTAAAGTGTTACATATCATTTTTATCGATGGTTTGTCCCCTTTACAATGAGGTATAGCTTATAAGCATCGAGCAATCATGGAATGCGCAACACTGCCAAACGTGTGAGTAGTGCCAACCAGGGGCGCCTGCAGGATTGAACTGTAGGGTACGCACAAATGCCCCCCCCCCCCCCCCGCGCAAAAAAAAAAAAAAAAAAATTGACCTACACGAACATTAACTCGCCTACATAGATTATGTACGATGAACTCGACAGTGAACTTTTGTTGCATTCACACACACACGCGCGCGCGGGCGGCACTGCGTTACTTTAGGGGAGAACCAACTTTTTATCATTATATGGGAAGGACGTGTCTTGGACAAATGGAGACTCCTGGTTCTCACATTCGCGGAGGGTTAATTTGGGTTTGTGAGCAGCCTATCCTGTTGAAGGTAGAGGACATCATGCATGTGTGATGCATCAATTAGGTCTAAGCGCTTTGATGCTGTTGCTGTTGTTTTGAAATGTAGACAAGCGAAGATTTCGCACAACCCAGGAAATTGTTTGTGTTATTGTCGGGTTGGCTTAACAATATTATGAATGAAGTAGGCTATGCTTATTTCGAAGGAATTACTGCGTGGTGTAGACTACACCAACTTCTTGCACTATAGCTGCCCGGTGTAGGGACAGGGCCTCTCCCCTCCCTTTTGCCTTCCACTGGTGCGCGAAACGAAGGGCGCCCACAACTCGCAAATGGCCCATTGTAAGAAAATTATAATGCATAGCCTAGGGTGATATCGGCGTGGCATGGGCACTCGCCAAAAAGGCTAGGCCCTACTGCTTTTCTCGAGCTTTCAAACAAAAGAAAATAGGCAAATAGCCCACATGAAAACATTAATCACAAAAACACTAGAGCGAAATCGCATCATGTCGTCGATAGATACGACCATGCAAGCCTCCTAAAATAAATTTGCCTATTGACACATTTAAAACATAGGCTACTTCAGAACTTGACAAATCTCTACAAATGACAAATCTCTCCGCCCAATTCTCGCTTGCGCGTCTCTCTCTCTCTCTCGCTCGCTCGCTCTCCCAAGGTACGCACAGTGCGTACAGCCGTACGCCTGGAGGCGCCACTGGTGCCAACCAAAAATGTGCCAAATTGGCCAGTAATAGGGTTCTGCTGCATCTGATTTTGGGCTTCAAGTGCTGCCAGATGAGTGCAAGTCACTGGTGTGCCTAAATTAGCACCTGAGCATGGCTTCAGGAACTTGTTGGGTTTGGGGTTTCTCCTAGCAGCATCACTGGTGGAAAGATGCCACGTTTGTTCCTTCAGGATAGGGTCTGTGCAATAGGGCAACCTGAGGCTGGTGTCCCAGCATGTAGTGGCAGCATCATTTGGTGTCAGTCCTGGTACCATTCCCAAACTTAGGACCAAGTTCCATGAGACTGCGGAAGCCAAAGACAGACCAAGACATGGCAGTCTCAAGAAGACAACACCCCAAGAAGACCGGTTCCTTACTTTTGCTGTACTAAGGAACCGTGGGTTCACTACCAGAGACTTACAAGATTCATTCAGCTGTTCAACTGCTCAAATCTTCCACACGTTTGTGAGGGCCCTGACACTGAGTATAAAGTGCATGGCCAACATGTTTTTTTGCTCTTGTCCTCATTTCTTTGGTTGAGTGTAATCTTCATGGCTCCAAGCAACAAAGGCTATACCAACGTAACAGTATAACAGGCCATTTTGGCACATTTTTGGTTGGCACTACTCACACATTTGGCTGTGTTGCGCATTCCATGATTGCCCAATGCTTACAAGCTATACCTCATTGTAAAGGTGACAAATCAACGATGAAAATTATATCAAACACTTTAGGGATTGGTATTATTAAAGGATAGGTTCGGTTTTTAACACATTTAGCCCCTTTTCTAGAGTGTCTAGGGTGCAATAGAACGACTGACACCAAAATTTGGATGATTGGTCCTGTCTCGAGTATACGGCTATTTCAGAACCCCCCTTCCTGCTTCAGACAGGCTAGCTTTGTGCATGTCTGACAACGTTCCCTAAAACCACCTAAAACATTGTTATTTTCAAATATGCTACTCACCGAGTCATCAGTGCTGTTATATGGGCATGCAAAACAATTCTCGTCGTGAAAAACCATTCCTGTTGTTTTATTTGGCATTTTGAAAATCCTGGAACTATTTTCTCCGACATCTCACAGCCGCCTATAAACTTCCGCTGTACGTTTGAACGTGAAGAGTTGCACAGCTTGTGAAAAGTCTACAGCTAAGCGTACAGCGGAAGTTTATAGGCGGCTGTGAGATATCGGAAAAATAGTTCCAGGATTTTCAAAATGCTAAATAAAATAACAGGACTGATGACTCGGTGAGTAGCATATTTGAAAATAACAATGTTTTAGGTGGTTTTAGGGAAAGTTGTCAGACATGCACAAAGCTAGCCTGTCTGAAGCAGGAAGGGGGGTTCTGAAATAGCCGTATACTCGAGACAGGACCAATCATCCAAATTTTGGTGTCAATCGTTCTATTGCACCCTAGACAGAAAAGGGGCTAAATGTGTTAAAAACCGAACCTCCCCTTTAAAGGGGAGATATAATGGGTCAAAGTCAAGTTTCCTTACTTTTTGTGAGCGGTTTAAATGTAAATTTCCTAACAGCCTAATCACAAAATCTTGATATCTTTACTGCTTTAATGCTCTCTAGAATTGAAGTTGGTAGAGTGCACCAGATTTGGCTATAACTACAGAGACGTGGATGTATTAATAATGTGACAAGAGTAAGTTCGTGAATGACCTCTAGGCTACTTCAAAAGCAAAGCAGACATCAGCTGAGCCAAAACTTCGCATATGGTTACAGCGTAACTGTACACGGTAACCCCCGACCAGGTGGCGAGAAGCTCCCGAGCTACCTGTTGGAGACCCCTGGTCTAAATAAAATGTTAGGCCTTGTGTTGGCGTTATCCCTTGTGTTGGCGTTATCCATTAAAATAAAGGATTTTTAACCTTTTTCACTTATAATCAGTGTGCCTCGGATTTTTAAGACTATCATCTGCAACAAGCCTACTGTTGAGGCCTTCACACTCTGAAGATAGTCACTAGTCAAATACTAAAATGTTAGGCCTATTCTTATATCGTGACCAAATCTAGGTGGCATAGGCAACACTCTGCATCACAGTTTCTTTACTGATTGATAGTGCAAAGAGCGAAGTGTTCCAACTTGGCCACGGTGAACCTATTAAATCACAACAACTTCATAGGCTTCTAAATTAGAAAGTTTGCAGGTTAGCCTGCAAGTGGGCCAGTAGTTCTGTCAGGTCTGTAGGTCTTGAACTGACTTGATAAGTCCATCTATCTCATTTATAGCCAGGGTCGCCTCTCTACAAAAGACGACACTATCTAAACCAAGACATTTTTACTTTGGTATCAAATTCAACTATCCACTCTTTCAAAAGCAACCGTCAAACAACAATGAAATACACAAACAGCACCAATTACCTATTATCTGAGTTGTCTGAAAAATGGAAAATTGAAGTTTTGAACCCAATTTTCATCTTTTTCATGTGAATTCTAAAAATGGATCAAAGCACTGCAAAGCGTTACACGGACCATTGTCTGTCCTTCAGCTCTTCTACTGTCTTGTTCAAAAGTGACTATGAATCCTGATAGTTCTGCTGACTTCTCTGTACTTGCACAGTGTACAAAGACCAACAATAGATGATCATCTAGCCTGCCATGGCATGGAACTACTCTCATTCATTTGGAGTGGCTATTTTCATGTCATATCAGCCCAGAAAATTAACCTCTTTCATTTTATGTTGATGTTAGCACAAGTTGCAACTCAGAATCCTTTGTCACTTTTCCAAAACTATAACAGGAGAGATGCTTATGGTCTAATTTGATTTAATGATTTATGCTAAGCTGGAGCTAAAAGTCCTACTAGTCAGGAGGGAATTCGTCCAAAGTCAGGAAGATCGTGCACTTCTGGACAAGTTTTTGATTTTTGGCAGGGTGTTAGATACAGGTATAAGGTTTTCAAAAATCAATGGATACAAGTTGGGGTGACCCCCTAGTGGCTCGTATTCATACAATCCAAAATGGCCCCCAACGGAAAAAGAAAAGACTATATCTAGGTTTCCTTTAGTCTTAAATTGTTGTATAATGTCATATTTCTACTTTGTTTGACACAAGGAATTCAATTTGGATATGGCCTCTCATTTTAGATAAAATTTTATATTAAATCTATTATCATAGTCATCTTTAGCTAAAATAAACTGTCAATGTCTGTAAAAAGGTCAAACAAAAGGTAGCAGACAGATCATTATAACACCTTCCAATTGCATGCCAAGTTTTGTGATATTCCACTCATTGATTTAGGACATTTTATACTAACTGGCCAGCAGGTGGCCGGACATTTTTCTGCAATATCTAAAGAACCATAGGGCCTAGGGGGACCACATTTTTATATACTTGTCTTCAGGGGCCATGTAAACCTATCCCATGATCACCCATTCCATGTATAGTGCCACCTGGTTAAAAATGAAAAAGCTAGTGTTAACAGCTATCTCTGGCTGACATGGTCAAAACTACACAAAATAAGGCGTGTCAAAATGCATGCCAAGTTTCATGTTGGCATGTTGGCAGGAGCTGGTCACTAGATAGTGACTCGATCCCACCCAATATGGCTACAAAAAGTTTGAAAGGAAAAAAAACCCTGGAGTGATGGAGGAAGATGACTCATAGGCGGCCCACATGGTAACGGACCTTGCAACGTAAACAACAGCTCTGGTAGGACACAAGCTACAAAGCTGCATATGTATCTGGAAAAAGATAACATCAGAGAAGGGTCTCAAGATCCATCAAGTTAGGAAAAAAAGGGTCAAATCTTGTCAGAAAAATGAGTGGGGAACCATCAATATAGACATAGTCCTTCTCCTGGAGGGGCTGAAAGGTGGTGTAGAGAAGAAGCTGGACAAGATTGGAGAAGTCATCTACAGCTATGGGGCAAAGAGATTTGGGCTGAAAAGCGAGCGCCGTAAGATACAGAAGAAACCAGCTCATTCCAAGTCCAGAAGGTAGAAAGATTGAAAGGCTGGTGAAGAAAAGAAGGTGCCTGAGAAAACAGTGGAAGAATGCAGCAGAAGGGGAGAGGAAAGGACATGAGGCACTGTAAGGTGACATTAAGCAGCGTCCCTCAACGCTGAGAAGAGCTGAATGCTTGAGAAAGCAACACAAGAAGGAGAGAACGAGGAGTGCCTTCTACAGAGATCCCTACAAGTTTGTGAAAGCCCTCTTCGTCAAGGAGAAATCTGGGACCCTCAAAGCTACCTTCAAAGACCTACTCCGATAACCAGAGGCACATGCCAGCCAGCATTCCGGGTGACATGCCACCAATCCAACCAGCTGAACACCAGATGGAAACAAAGGCCCCTACATAGAGCAAAGATAACATCAGAGCACAGTAAAGCGGGCAAGAGCATCATCTGCCCCAGGGCCCAATGACGTTTCATATAGAGTCCATATAAGAATACGCCGGGAGTATTGAGGTACCTCTGGAAGCTGATGAGAGTGGGAAAAATGAGTTATACCAAGGCATGGTGAAGGGCGGGAGGGATCCTGATTCCCAAAGAGAAGAATTCCTCAACCATTGACCAATTCCATCAGATCAGTCTCCTGAATGTGGAAGGAAAGATATTCTTCAGTAGTGTGGCTCAGAGGATCTCAGCTTTCCTACAGAAGAACAACTTTGTTGACAGCTCAAAGCACAAAGCAGGGATAAGTGGATTCTCAGCCTGTCTGGAACACACAAATGTTATCTGGCACCAGATACAGACGACGAGGATGGAGAAGAAAGACCTGCATGTGGTCTTCCTAGATCTCGCCAATGCCTTCGGATCTGTGCCGCATGAGATGTTGTGGACAGTGTTCAACTTCTTCCAAGTCCCAAGAGGGCATCACAAGGCTGGTCAAAGCCTACTTCCAGGACCTTCAGTTTTGTGTCGCAGCACAGGCTAGCACAACTGCCTGGCAGCACCTCGAGGTTGGCATTATGGTGGGCTGCACCATTTCCCCACTTGCATTTACCATAGCGATGGAGCTCATCATCCGGGCATCACGATGGGTGGTTGGAGGAAAGCAGTTGAAGAATGCGCTGCGTCTTCCTCCAATACGAACTTACATGGATGGCATGACAACAATAACAACAACTGTAAATAGAATTTAGCGCACACTCAAATCTTCTTTTTTCTTAAGTTTATTTTGACCAACGTTTCGGCTGTTTGGCCTTTGTCAAGGTTTCAATATGACAATAACAACAATAACAACAACACCTGCATGCACCAAACGCCTACTGGGTAAACTCCAGAATAACATTCAAGGAGCACGGATGGTGATCCAACTCAACAAATCCCGCAGCATCTCTATTGTCAAAGGCCAGCTTGCTAATGAAAGGTTCCACATCAACAACGAGCCAATACCAACAGTTAAGCCTGTCTAAAATCTTGGCCACTGGTACAGCGCAAAGCTCAAAGATGGACCTTAAAGAGGTGGATTATTCCTTTAAAGCAAGGACATCACTAATTTGGAAGGATAGAGGGGCTTAACCCCTTGGGTCTATGGAGTGTGAATAAATTCATAGACCTGTGGTTTGATCGCCTGGGCCATTCTCCTTTACGTGCTCCATTTAATTTCACTCTGCAAAGCAGCATGGTGACCATGGTTGATTTTCTTGCCTGCTTTTAGGTAGCCTGGCCCGCCCTCCCAGTGACGTAACACCTTCAGGCAGCGTTGCTTCTCACTGGTCTAGCCAGCTACAATCTACACAGGGTTTCTGAGCTCTTGAAAGATCGGGACATCTACTTTGTCGAGAATCAATCAACTGTGCAGCTCCAATGGCCCTCGTTAGAGCGTGTTCTAGGCAGTGACGTTACTCAGTCCTGTTACTCAAGCAGTTCCCTTCATGTCACATATGTCATATTGGTTTAAGCTTCAGCACAGCATTTTCTGACATCGACCAGTAGCAAACTGAGGCATTTGAAGGAGGCCTATGGCGGCGCTATACATGGAATGGGTGATCATGGGATAGGTTTACACGGCCCCTGAAGACAAGCATATAAAAAATGTGGTCCTCCTCGGCCCTACGGTTCTTAAGATATTTGCAGAAAAATGTCTGGCCACCTGCTGGCCAGCTGGTGTAAAATGTCATAAATCAATTTACTGTATGGCACCTCCATGGGCAGAATATCACAAAACTTGGCATGCTCCAATTCTGTGTGTCTTTTTCACATATATTGACACTTTATTTTAGCTAAAGATGACAATAGATGATAATAGATTTTATTTTTTTTTCTAAAATGAGAAGAACATATCAGAAGTGCATTCCTTGTATCAAACAAATTAGAAAATGACATAATACACCAATTTAAACCTATATACAGCCTTTTCTTGTATGCATACCAGCCATTTTGGATTGTATGCATACCAGCCACTAGGGGGTCATCCCAACTTGTATCCATTGATTTTTGAAATCCTTAGGCCTATACCTAACACCTTGCCAAAAATCAAAAACTTGTCCAGAAGTGCACGATCTTCGCAAATTCCCTCCTGACTAT
>JAODXP020002151.1:0-27237 GCA_027497455.2 Sardinella longiceps | reverse complement strand
TAGGGCCCGAGCACCGAGGTGCACGAGCTCGGAACGGGCTTGTGCACCGACCGGTGCGAAGCCCTATTGCTTTTGTAAGGATTTGTCATTTTATTATTGGGCCCGAGCACCGAGGTGCACGAGCCCGGAACGGGCTTGTGCACCGACCGGTGCGAAGCCCTATTGCTTTTGTAAGGATTTGTCATTATTATTATTATTATTATTATTTTTCTTCCCCTGGTTACGGCCATTTTTGACCCCTTTCCCGTGCATGAAAACTCATGAAATTTTGCACACACCTTGGAAGTATGGAACACTAGAGGTATACAGAGGCATGGACTTGGGTGTGGCCCAGGGACTCCGTAGCGCCCCCTAAAGTAAAAAATTACATTGGGCTCTATGGGGCCGGACACCCACTGAACTTTAATGTACTCCTCGGACACCGTTGGTCAGATTCCTGTGAAATTTGGTAGACATGATGCCAAGATGTTGCTGATGTAAAATTGCGAAGGGATTATTCATACCCTTTATAATTTCAAGATGGCGGATGAGTGAAATATGGGAAAAATTGAAAAAAAGGAAAAGTGTCATTAGATCGCAGGGCGTTGATGGAATTGTCTGAAAGTCATTTACAAAGTTATAGATATTATCATGACGCCAACATTCATACACTTAATGGGCGTGGTTGTTGCAGCGCCACCATCTGGCAAGGTGGAAAAAGTACAGAAATTGACATTAAGTGCCATGGTTCACATATACTTTGAGCTGCACGCACAAAATTTGGTAGGTGTGTCGTACTCTCCAAGACGAACAACTTTCGTATTACATTGCATTAGCCACGCCCAACAGGAAGTGAGGTAATAAGGAATGTAAAAATTTGGGCATATAGTGAACTTTAACGTACTCGTCGGACATGGTTGGTCAGATTCAAGTGAAATTTGGTGTACATGACCTCTAGATGCTGATGATGCCAAATTGCGAACGGATTTTTGATATCTCGTATTATGTTGAAATAACAATTTTATGAAATTGTATGATTTTAATAGCTCATCACGAAACAGAAAGTGTGTCATAAAATCGCACTGCATTAACCGTTTGGTCTGAAACTTCACAGGTTCATAGATGGTATGGCTGTGATGATATCTAGACAGCCCGTGGGCGTGGCTGTTATAGCGCCACCACCTGGTCAAGCAGGAAAAGTGCCAGAAATTGACAATGCTTTACCCGATTGATCTGAAACTTCACAGGTTCATAGATGGTATGACTGTGATGACATCTAGACACCCCGTGGGCGTGCCTGTTATAGCGCCACCACCTGGCCAAGCAGGAAAAGTGCCAGAAATTGACTATGCTTTAACCGATTGATCTGAAACTTCACTGGTTCATAGATGGTATGACTGTGATGATATCTAGACACCCCATGGACATGCCTGTTATAGCGCCACCACCTGGTCAAGCCGGAAATGTGCCAGAAATTGACAATGCTTTACCCGATTGCCCCTAGTGGTCAAATATTATAACTTAGAAACAGTTTGACGTAGCTTATCCAAACTTGGTATATGGACTCCTGACCGTGTTCTGACCACGCATAACCATGAATCGAAAGTCTCTAGTGCCCCTAGTGGTCAAATATTATAACTTGGAAACGGTTTGATGTAGCTTATCCAAACTTAGTATATGGACTCCTGACCATGTTCTGACCACGCATAATCATGAATCGAAACTCTGTAGCGCCCCTAGTGGTCAAATATTATAACTTGGAAACGGTTTGACGTAGCTTATTCAAACTTGGTATATGGACTCCTGACCGTGTTCTGACCACGCATAACGATGAATCGGAACTCTCTAGCGCCCTCTAGTGGTCAAATATGATAACTTGGACACGGTTTGACGTAGCTTATCCAAACTTGGTATATGGACTCCTGACCGTGTTCTGACCACGCAAAACCATGAATCGAAACTCTCTAATGCCCCCTTGTGGTCGAACATTATAACTTGGAAACGGTTTGACCTATCATAGCCAAAGTTGGTACTCAGACTGTGGACCACCTTCTGAACATGCAGTATGACTTATGTGCATCTCTGTAGCGCCCCTACTAAGAGAAAGAGTTTAAAAGGCAGACTGAGTGAGTGTGTGACAGTGAGTGTCTGCGAGTGTAAAAAATGAGGGTGAGACAAAGATAGCACACCTGTTCCGACTGAATGTGCCTTCACTGTGTACCATTGTTGCGATATGCACTCTTTGCGGTGCACCTGGTGCGAGGGCCCGTCATCGCCACTTGTGGCTTTAATTATTATTATTATTATTTTTCTTACGCTGGTTACGGCCATTTTTGACCCCTTTCCCGTGCATGAAAACTCATGAAATTTTGCACACACCTTGGAAGTATGGAACACTAGAGGTATACAGAGGTATGGACTTGGGTGTGGCCCAGGGACTCCGTAGCGCCCCCTAAAGTAAAAAATTACATTGGGCTCTATGGGGCCGGATACTCACTGAACTTTAACGTACTCCTCGGACACCGTTGGTCAGATTCCTATGAAATTTGGTAGACATGATGCCAAGATGTTGCTGATGTAAAATTGCGAAGGGATTTTTCATACCTTTTACGATATTCAAGATGGCGAGATGAGTGAAATATGGAGATTAAAATGACTGATCACAAAACAGGAAATAGTGTCGATTAAGAATCAGCACTGGGCGATTGATGCGAATCTGGTCGTGAAACTGAATTACAAGTTCATAGACATGATTGATCATGACGATGATAGTCTACATAGCACTTGATGCGGCATGAGCTGTTATAGCGTGCAGCAACTGACACAAGTGGACAAGTACTGAATTGACACTGATGCCAGCAGGAATTGACATATTAGAGTGTATCGCACAAATTGGTAGGTCTGATACTCTACAGGTTCAATAGACTTGTGTATGACCTGTGTATGATATACATGCGAACAGCGACACGTGAGGTCATAGATGCAAATTGGATATATAGTGACTTTAACGCCACCGACCTGGTCAATGCAGGAAATTGGTGACATGACCGTCTAGATGCTGATGATGCGTCAAATCGAACGTCTTGATATACGCCACCATCTGGAATAACAGGAAATCGTTGACTATAGCTTGAAACGATTGCATTACTGCAAACTTGGTATATGGACTCCTGACCGTGTTCTGACCACGCATAACCATGAATCGAAAGTCTCTAGTACCCCTAGTGGTCAAATATTATAACTTGGAAACGGTTTGATGTAGCTTATCCAAACTTAGTATATGGACTCCTGACCATGTTCTGACCACGCATAATCATGAATCGAAACTCTGTAGCGCCCCTAGTGGTCAAATATTATAACTTGGAAACGGTTTGACGTAGCTTATCCAAACTTAGTATATGGACGCTTGACCGTGTACTGACCACACAGAATCATGAATCGAAACTGTCTAGCGCCCTCTAGTGGTCAAATATGATAACTTTGGAACGGTTTGACGTAGCTTATTCAAACTTGGTATATGGACTCCTGACCGTCTTCTGACCACGCATAATGATGAATCGGAACTCTCTAGCGCCCTCTAGTGGTCAAATATGATAACTTGGACACGGTTTGACGTAGCTTATCCAAACTTGGTATATGGACTCCTGACTGTGTTCTGACCACGCAAAACCATGAATCGAAACTCTCTAATGCCCCCTTGTGGTCGAACATTATAACTTGGAAACGGTTTGACCTATCATAGCCAAAGTTGGTACTCAGACTGTGGACCACCTTCTGAACATGCAGTATGACTTATGTGAATCTCTGTAGCGCCCCTACTAAGAGAAAGAGTTTAAAAGGCAGACTGAGTGAGTGTGTGACAGTGAGTGTCTGCGAGTGTAAAAAATGAGGGTGAGACAAAGATAGCACACCTGTTCCGACTGAATGTGCCTTCACTGTGTACCATTGTTGCGATATGCACTCTTTGCGGTGCACCTGGTGCGAGGGCCCGTCATCGCCACTTGTGGCTTTAATTATTAGGGCCCGAGCACCGAGGTGCACGAGCTCGGAACGGGCTTGTGCACCGACCGGTGCGAAGCCCTATTGCTTTTGTAAGGATTTGTCATTATTATTAGGGCCCGAGCACCGAGGTGCACGAGCCCGGAACGGGCTTGTGCACCGACCGGTGCGAAGCCCTATTGCTTTTGGAAAGATTATTATTATTTTTTTTTTTTTTGTTATTCTTTTCCTCCCAAAGGAACCGGCCATTTTTGACCACCTTCCCGTGCACGAAAAGTCACGAAACTTTGCACACACGTTGGAAGTCTGGAACACTGGAGGTATACAGAGGTATAGACCCGGGTGTGGCCCAGGGACTCTGTAGCGCCCCCTAAAGTAAAAAAATGCCTTGGGCTCTATGGGCCGGTCTCATGCTGAACTTTAACGTACTCCTCGGACACCGTTTGTCGGATGCCTATGAAATTTGGTAGACATGATGCCAAGATGTTGCTCATGTGGAATTGCGAAGGGATTTTTCATACCTTTTACGAATTCAAGATGGCGGAGGCATGAATTAAGAGAAAAACTGAAAAACAGGAAAAGTGTCATAACATCGCACTGGATTGATAGAATCGTCTGAAACTCATACCGTTTATAGATCCTGTGATTACGACAATATCCATACACTTAATGGGTGTGGTTGTTACAGCGCCACCATCTGGCAAGGTGGAACCACTACAGAAATTGACATTAAGTGCCATGGTTGACATATACTTTGAGCTACATGCACGAAATTTGGTAGGTGTGTGGGACTCCCCAAGACGAACAACTTTCGCATTACATTGCATTAGCCACGCCCAACAGGAAGTGAGGTAATAAGGAGTGTAAAAATTTGGACACACAGTGAACTTTAACGTACTCGTCGGACACGGTATGTCAGATTGAAGTGAAATTTGGTGTACATGACCTCTAGATGCTGATGATGCCAAATTGCGAACGGATTTTTGATATCTCGTACTATGTTGAAATAACAATTTTATGAAATTGTATGATTTTAATAGCTCATCACGAAACAGGAAGTGTGTCATAAAATTACACAGCATTAACCGATTGGTCTGAAACTTCACAGGTTCATAGATGGTATGACTGTGATGATATCTAGACACCCCGGGGGCGTGGCTGTTATAGCGCCACCACCTGGCCAAGCAGGAAATGTGCTAGAAATTGATACTGCTTTACCCGATTAATCTGAAACTTCACTGGCTTATAGATAGTATGACTGTGATGACATCTAGACACCCCGTGGGCGTGGCTGTTATAGCGCCACCACCTGGCCAAGCAGGAAAGGTGCCAGAAATTGACTATACTTTACCCGATTGATCTGAAACTTCACAGGTTCATAGATCGTCTGCCTGTGATGATATCTAGACACCCCGTGGGCGTGCCTGTTATAGCACCACCACCTGGTCAAGCAGGAAAGGTGCTAAAAGTGCTAGTGGTCAAAAATTATAACTTGGAAACGGTTTGACATAGCTTATCCAAACTTGGTTTATGGACTCCTGACCGTGTTCTGACCACGCATAACCATGAATCGAAACTCTGTAGCGCCCCTAGTGGTCAAATATTATAACTTGGAAACGGTTTGACGTAGCTTATCCAAACTTAGTATATGGACTCTTGACCGTGTACTGACCACACAGAATCATGAATCGAAACTGTCTAGCGCCCTCTAGTGGTCAAATATGATAACTTGGGAACGGTTTGACGTAGCTTATCCAAACTTGGTATATGGACTCCTGACCGTGTTCTGACCACGCAAAACCATGAATCGAAACTCTCTATCGCCCTCTAGTGGTCAAATATGATAACTTGGACACGGTTTGACATAGCTTATCCAAACTTGGTATATGGACTCCTGACCGTGTTCTGACCACGCAAAACCATGAATCGAAACTCTCTAATGCCCCCTTGTGGTCGAACATTATAACTTGGAAACGGTTTGACCTATCATAGCCAAAGTTGATACACAGACTGTGGACCATCTTCTGATCATGCAGTATGACTTATGTGAATCTCTGTAGCGCCCTACTAAGAGAAAGAGTGTAAAAGGCAGACTAAGTGAGTGTGTGACAGGGAGTGTCTGCGAGTGTAAAAAATGAGGGTGAGACAAAGACAGCACACCTGTTTCGAGTGAATGTGCCTTCACTGTGTACCATTGTTGCGATATGCACTCTTTGCGGTGCACCTGGTGCGAGGGCCCGTCAACGCCGCTTGCGGCTTTAATTATTATTATTTTTCTTCCCCTGGTTACGGCCATTTTTGACCCCTTTCCCGTGCATGAAAACTCATGAAATTTTGCACACACCTTGGAAGTATGGAACACTAGAGGTATACAGAGGACGGGCTTGTGCACCGACCGGTGCGAAGCCCTATTGCTTTTGTAAGGATTTGTCATTATTATTATTATTATTTTTCTTCCCCTGGTTACGGCCATTTTTGACCCCTTTCCCGTGCATGAAAACTCATGAAATTTTGCACACACCTTGGAAGTATGGAACACTAGAGGTATACAGAGGCATGGACTTGGGTGTGGCCCAGGGACTCCGTAGCGCCCCCTAAAGTAAAAAATTACATTGGGCTCTATGGGGCCGGACACCCACTGAACTTTAATGTACTCCTCGGACACCGTTGGTCAGATTCCTGTGAAATTTGGTAGACATGATGCCAAGATGTTGCTGATGTAAAATTGCGAAGGGATTATTCATACCCTTTATAATTTCAAGATGGCGGATGAGTGAAATATGGGAAAAATTGAAAAAAAGGAAAAGTGTCATTAGATCGCAGGGCGTTGATGGAATTGTCTGAAAGTCATTTACAAAGTTATAGATATTATCATGACGCCAACATTCATACACTTAATGGGCGTGGTTGTTGCAGCGCCACCATCTGGCAAGGTGGAAAAAGTACAGAAATTGACATTAAGTGCCATGGTTCACATATACTTTGAGCTGCACGCACAAAATTTGGTAGGTGTGTCGTACTCTCCAAGACGAACAACTTTCGTATTACATTGCATTAGCCACGCCCAACAGGAAGTGAGGTAATAAGGAATGTAAAAATTTGGGCATATGGTGAACTTTAACGTACTCGTCGGACATGGTTGGTCAGATTCAAGTGAAATTTGGTGTACATGACCTCTAGATGCTGATGATGCCAAATTGCGAACGGATTTTTGATATCTCGTATTATGTTGAAATAACAATTTTATGAAATTGTATGATTTTAATAGCTCATCACGAAACAGGAAGTGTGTCATAAAATCGCACTGCATTAACCGTTTGGTCTGAAACTTCACAGGTTCATAGATGGTATGGCTGTGATGATATCTAGACAGCCCGTGGGCGTGGCTGTTATAGCGCCACCACCTGGTCAAGCAGGAAAAGTGCCAGAAATTGACAATGCTTTACCCGATTGATCTGAAACTTCACAGGTTCATAGATGGTATGACTGTGATGACATCTAGACACCCCATGGGCGTGGCTGTTATAGCGCCACCACCTGGCCAAGCAGGAAAAGTGCCAGAAATTGACTATGCTTTAACCGATTGATCTGAAACTTCACTGGTTCATAGATGGTATGACTGTGATGATATCTAGACACCCCATGGACATGCCTGTTATAGCGCCACCACCTGGTCAAGCCGGAAATGTGCCAGAAATTGACAATGCTTTACCCGATTGCCCCTAGTGGTCAAATATTATAACTTAGAAACAGTTTGACGTAGCTTATCCAAACTTGGTATATGGACTCCTGACCGTGTTCTGACCACGCATAACCATGAATCGAAAGTCTCTAGTGCCCCTAGTGGTCAAATATTATAACTTGGAAACGGTTTGATGTAGCTTATCCAAACTTAGTATATGGACTCCTGACCATGTTCTGACCACGCATAATCATGAATCGAAACTCTGTAGCGCCCCTAGTGGTCAAATATTATAACTTGGAAACGGTTTGACGTAGCTTATTCAAACTTGGTATATGGACTCCTGACCGTGTTCTGACCACGCATAACGATGAATCGGAACTCTCTAGCGCCCTCTAGTGGTCAAATATGATAACTTGGACACGGTTTGACGTAGCTTATCCAAACTTGGTATATGGACTCCTGACCGTGTTCTGACCACGCAAAACCATGAATCGAAACTCTCTAATGCCCCCTTGTGGTCGAACATTATAACTTGGAAACGGTTTGACCTATCATAGCCAAAGTTGGTACTCAGACTGTGGACCACCTTCTGAACATGCAGTATGACTTATGTGCATCTCTGTAGCGCCCCTACTAAGAGAAAGAGTTTAAAAGGCAGACTGAGTGAGTGTGTGACAGTGAGTGTCTGCGAGTGTAAAAAATGAGGGTGAGACAAAGATAGCACACCTGTTCCGACTGAATGTGCCTTCACTGTGTACCATTGTTGCGATATGCACTCTTTGCGGTGCACCTGGTGCGAGGGCCCGTCATCGCCACTTGTGGCTTTAATTAGGGCCCGAGCACCGAGGTGCACGAGCTCGGAACGGGCTTGTGCACCGACCGGTGCGAAGCCCTATTGCTTTTGTAAGGATTTGTCATTATTATTAGGGCCCGAGCACCGAGGTGCACGAGCCCGGAACGGGCTTGTGCACCGACCGGTGCGAAGCCCTATTGCTTTTGGAAAGATTATTATTATTTTTTTTTTTTTTTGTTATTCTTTTCCTCCCAAAGGAACCGGCCATTTTTGACCACCTTCCCGTGCACGAAAAGTCACGAAACTTTGCACACACGTTGGAAGTCTGGAACACTGGAGGTATACAGAGGTATAGACCCGGGTGTGGCCCAGGGACTCTGTAGCGCCCCCTAAAGTAAAAAAATGCCTTGGGCTCTATGGGCCGGTCTCATGCTGAACTTTAACGTACTCCTCGGACACCGTTTGTCGGATGCCTATGAAATTTGGTAGACATGATGCCAAGATGTTGCTCATGTGGAATTGCGAAGGGATTTTTCATACCTTTTACGAATTCAAGATGGCGGAGGCATGAATTAAGAGAAAAACTGAAAAACAGGAAAAGTGTCATAACATCGCACTGGATTGATAGAATCGTCTGAAACTCATACCGTTTATAGATCCTGTGATTACGACAATATCCATACACTTAATGGGTGTGGTTGTTACAGCGCCACCATCTGGCAAGGTGGAACCACTACAGAAATTGACATTAAGTGCCATGGTTGACATATACTTTGAGCTACATGCACGAAATTTGGTAGGTGTGTGGGACTCCCCAAGACGAACAACTTTCGCATTACATTGCATTAGCCACGCCCAACAGGAAGTGAGGTAATAAGGAGTGTAAAAATTTGGACACACAGTGAACTTTAACGTACTCGTCGGACACGGTATGTCAGATTGAAGTGAAATTTGGTGTACATGACCTCTAGATGCTGATGATGCCAAATTGCGAACGGATTTTTGATATCTCGTACTATGTTGAAATAACAATTTTATGAAATTGTATGATTTTAATAGCTCATCACGAAACAGGAAGTGTGTCATAAAATTACACAGCATTAACCGATTGGTCTGAAACTTCACAGGTTCATAGATGGTATGACTGTGATGATATCTAGACACCCCGGGGGCGTGGCTGTTATAGCGCCACCACCTGGCCAAGCAGGAAATGTGCTAGAAATTGATACTGCTTTACCCGATTAATCTGAAACTTCACTGGCTTATAGATAGTATGACTGTGATGACATCTAGACACCCCGTGGGCGTGGCTGTTATAGCGCCACCACCTGGCCAAGCAGGAAAGGTGCCAGAAATTGACTATACTTTACCCGATTGATCTGAAACTTCACAGGTTCATAGATCGTCTGCCTGTGATGATATCTAGACACCCCGTGGGCGTGCCTGTTATAGCACCACCACCTGGTCAAGCAGGAAAGGTGCTAAAAGTGCTAGTGGTCAAAAATTATAACTTGGAAACGGTTTGACATAGCTTATCCAAACTTGGTTTATGGACTCCTGACCGTGTTCTGACCACGCATAACCATGAATCGAAACTCTGTAGCGCCCCTAGTGGTCAAATATTATAACTTGGAAACGGTTTGACGTAGCTTATCCAAACTTAGTATATGGACTCTTGACCGTGTACTGACCACACAGAATCATGAATCGAAACTGTCTAGCGCCCTCTAGTGGTCAAATATGATAACTTGGGAACGGTTTGACGTAGCTTATCCAAACTTGGTATATGGACTCCTGACCGTGTTCTGACCACGCAAAACCATGAATCGAAACTCTCTATCGCCCTCTAGTGGTCAAATATGATAACTTGGACACGGTTTGACATAGCTTATCCAAACTTGGTATATGGACTCCTGACCGTGTTCTGACCACGCAAAACCATGAATCGAAACTCTCTAATGCCCCCTTGTGGTCGAACATTATAACTTGGAAACGGTTTGACCTATCATAGCCAAAGTTGATACACAGACTGTGGACCATCTTCTGATCATGCAGTATGACTTATGTGAATCTCTGTAGCGCCCTACTAAGAGAAAGAGTGTAAAAGGCAGACTAAGTGAGTGTGTGACAGGGAGTGTCTGCGAGTGTAAAACATGAGGGTGAGACAAAGACAGCACACCTGTTTCGAGTGAATGTGCCTTCACTGTGTACCATTGTTGCGATATGCACTCTTTGCGGTGCACCTGGTGCGAGGGCCCGTCAACGCCGCTTGCGGCTTATAGGGCCCGAGCACCGAGGTGCACGAGCCGGAACGGGCTTGTGCACCGACCGGTGCGAAGCCCTATTGCTTTTGCTCAGATTATTATTCTTCTTATTATTATTATTCTTTTCCTCCCAACGAAATTGGCCATTTTGACCCCTTTCCTGTGCACGAAAACTCACGAAATTTTGCACACACGTTGGGAGTGCGCGCCATTCGAGGCACACCGAGCCATAGATCCGGGTGTGGCCCAGGGACTCCCTAGCGCCCCCTACAAAAAAAAAAATACATTGGGCTCTATGGGCCGGTCACATGATGAACTTTAACATACTCCTCGGACACCGTTTGTCAGATTCCCATGAAATTTGTCAGACATGATGCTGACATGTTGATGATGTGAAATTGCGAAGGGATTTTTTATACCTTTTACGATTTCAATATGGCGGACGAATGAATTCCGAGAAAAACTGAAAAACAGGAAAAGTGTCATAACGTTGCAATGCATTGATAGAATTGTCTGAAACTCATACCGTTTATAGATCTTATGATTACGATGATATCCATTCACTTAATGGGCGTGGTTGCTACAGCGCCACCATCTGGCAAGGTGGAACCACTACAGAAATTGACATTAAGTGCCATGGTTGACATATACTTTGACCTACACTCACGAAATTTGGCAGGTGTATGGGACTCCCCAAGACGAACAACTTTCATATTACATTGCATTAGCCACGCCCAACAGGAAGTGAGGTAATAAGGAGTGTAACAATTTGGACACACAGTGAACTTTAACGTACTCGTCGGACACGGTATGTCAGATTCAAGTGAAATTTGGTGTACATGACCTCTAGATGCTGGTGAAGCTAAATTGCGAACGGATTTTTGATATTTCGTAATATGTTGTAATAACAATATTATGAAATTGTATGATTTTAATAGCTCATCACGAAACAGGAAGTGTCATAAAATCACACTGCATTAACCGTTTGGTCTGACACCTCACAGGTTCATAGATGGTATGACTGTGATGACATCTAGACACCCCGTGGGCGTGGCTGTTATAGCGCCACCACCTGGCCAAGCAGGAAAAGTGCCAGAAATTGACTGTGCTTTACCCGATTGATCTGAAACTTCACAGGTTCATAGATGGTGTGCCTGTGATTATATCTAGACACCCCGTGGGCGTGCCTGTTATAGCGCCACCACCTGGTCAAGCAGGAAAGGTGCTAAAAGTGCTAGTGGTCAAAAATTGTAACTTGGAAACGGTTTGACATAGCTTATCCAAACTTGGTTTATGGACTCCTGACCATGTTCTGACCACGCATAACCATGAATCGAAACTCTGTAGCTCCCCTAGTGGTCAAATATCATAACTTGGAAACGGTTTGACGTAGCTTATCCAAACTTAGTATATGGACTCTTGACCGTGTTCTGACCACGCCTAACCATGAATTGAAACTCTGTAGCGCCCTCTAGTGGTCAAATACGATAACTTGGAAACGGTTTGACGTAGCTTATCCAAACTTGGTATATGGACTCCTGACCGTGTTCTGACCACGCCTAACCATGAATTGAAACTCTGTAGCGCCCTCTAGTGGTCAAATATGATAACTTGGAAACGGTTTGACGTAGCTTATCCAAACTTGGTATATGGACTCCTGACCGTGTTCTGACCACGCATAACCATTAATCGAAACTCTCTAGCGCCCCCTTGTGGTCAAACATTATAACTTGGAAACGGTTTGACCTATCATAGCAAAAGTTGGTACACAGACTGTGGATAATCTTCTGATCATGCAGTATGACTCTGAAACTCTGTAGCACCCCTACTATGGGAAAGAGTGTAAAAGGTAGAATGAGTGAGTGTGTGAGAGATAGCGTGTGTGAAAGTGAATGTGAGTGTGTGCGCGAGTAAAAATGAGGGTGAGACAAAGAAAGCACAGCTGTTCCAAGTGAATGTGCAGTCACTCTGCACCATTCCTGCGGTATGTTCTCTTTGCGGTGCACCTGGTGTGAGGGCCCGTCATCGCCGCTTGCGGCTTTAATTATTATTATTATTTTTCTTACGCTGGTTACGGCCATTTTTGACCCCTTTCCCGTGCATGAAAACTCATGAAATTTTGCACACACCTTGGAAGTATGGAACACTAGAGGTATACAGAGGCATGGACTTGGGTGTGGCCCAGGGACTCCGTAGCGCCCCCTAAAGTAAAAAATTACATTGGGCTCTATGGGGCCGGACACCCACTGAACTTTAATGTACTCCTCGGACACCGTTGGTCAGATTCCTGTGAAATTTGGTAGACATGATGCCAAGATGTTGCTGATGTAAAATTGCGAAGGGATTATTCATACCCTTTACAATTTCAAGATGGCGGATGAGTGAAATATGGGAAAAACTGAAAAAACGGAAATGTGTCATTAGATCGCAGGGCGTTGATGGAATCGTCTGAATGTCATTTACAAAGTTATAGATATTATCATGACGCCAACATTCATACACTTAATGGGCGTGGTTGTTACAGCGCCACCAACTGGTAAGGTGGAGAAAGTACAGAAATTGACATTAAGTGCCATGGTTGGCATATACTTTGATCTACGCACACAAAATTTGGTAGGTGTGTGTGTCTCCCCAAGACGAACAACTTTCGTATTACATTGCATTAGCCACGCCCAACAGGAAGTGAGGTAATAAGGAGTGTAAAAATTTGGACACACAGTGAACTTTAACGTACTCGTCGGACACGGTATGTCAGATTCAAGTGAAATTTGGTGTACATGACCTCTAGATGCTGCTGATGCTAAATTGCGAACGGATTTTTGATATTTCGTAATATGTTGTAATAACAATATTATGAAATTGTATGATTTTAATAGCTCATCACAAAACAGGAAGTGTGTCATAAAATCACACTGCATTAACAGATTGGTCTGAAACTTCACAGGTTCATAGATGGTATGACTGTGATGACATCTAGACACCCCGTGGGCGTGGCTGTTATAGCGCCACCACCTGGCCAAGCAGGAAAAGTGCCAGAAATTGACTATGCTTTAACCGATTGATCTGAAACTTCACTGGTTCATAGATGGTATGACTGTGATGATTTCTAGACGACCCGTGGGCGTGCCTGTTATAGCGCCACCATCTGGTCAAGCAGGAAATGTGCCAGAAATTGACAATGCTTTACCCGATTGATCTGAAACTTCACTGGTTCATAGATGGTATGACTGTGATGATATCTAGACAACCCATGGACATGCCTGTTATAGCGCCACCACCTGGTCAAGCAGGAAATGTGCCAGAAATTGACAATGCTTTACCCGATTGCCCCTAGTGGTCAAATATTATAACTTAGAAACAGTTTGACGTAACTTACCCAAACTTGGTATATGGACTCCTGACCGTGTTCTGACCACGCATAACCATGAATCGAAAGTCTCTATACCCCTAGTGGTCAAATATTATAACTTGGAAACGGTTTGATGTAGCTTAGCCAAACTTAGTATATGGACTCCTGACCATGTTCTGACCACGCATAATCATGAATCGAAACTCTGTAGCGCCCCTAGTGGTCAAATATTATAACTTGGAAACGGTTTGACGTAGCTTATCCAAACTTAGTATATGGACGCTTGACCGTGTACTGACCACACAGAATCATGAATCGAAACTGTCTAGCGTCCTCTAGTGGTCAAATATGATTACTTTGGAACGGTTTGACGTAGCTTATTCAAACTTGGTATATGGACTCCTGACCGTCTTCTGACCACGCATAACGATGAATCGGAACTCTCTAGCGCCCTCTAGTGGTCAAATATGATAACTTGGACACGGTTTGACGTAGCTTATCCAAACTTGGTATATGGACTCCTGACCGTGTTCTGACCACGCAAAACCATGAATCGAAACTCTCTAATGCCCCCTTGTGGTCGAACATTATAACTTGGAAACGGTTTGACCTATCATAGCCAAAGTTGGAACTCAGACTGTGGACCACCTTCTGAACATGCAGTATGACTTATGTGAATCTCTGTAGCGCCCCTACTAAGAGAAAGACTTTAAAAGGCAGACTGAGTGAGTGTGTGACAGTGAGTGTCTGCGAGTGTAAAAAATGAGGGTGAGACAAAGATAGCACACCTGTTCCGACTGAATGTGCCTTCACTGTGAACCATTGTTGCGATATGCACTCTTTGCGGTGCACCTGGTGCGAGGGCCCGTCATCGCCACTTGTGGCTTTAATTATTAGGGCCCGAGCACCGAGGTGCACGAGCCCGGAAACGGGCTTGTGCACCGACCGGTGCGAAGCCCTATTGCTTTTGTAAGGATTTGTCATTATTATTATTATTATTATTATTATTAGGGCCCGAGCACCGAGGTGCACGAGCCCGGAACGGGCTTGTGCACCGACCGGTGCGAAGCCCTATTGCTTTTGCTCAGATTATTATTAGGGCCCGAGCACCGAGGTGCACGAGCCCGGAACGGGCTTGTGCACCGACCGGTGCGAAGCCCTATTGCTTTTGGAAAGATTATTATTATTTTTTTTTTTTTTGTTATTCTTTTCCTCCCAAAGGAACCGGCCATTTTTGACCACCTTCCCGTGCACGAAAAGTCACGAAACTTTGCACACACGTTGGAAGTCTGGAACACTGGAGGTATACAGAGGTATAGACCCGGGTGTGGCCCAGGGACTCTGTAGCGCCCCCTAAAGTAAAAAAATGCCTTGGGCTCTATGGGCCGGTCTCATGCTGAACTTTAACGTACTCCTCGGACACCGTTTGTCGGATGCCTATGAAATTTGGTAGACATGATGCCAAGATGTTGCTCATGTGGAATTGCGAAGGGATTTTTCATACCTTTTACGAATTCAAGATGGCGGAGGCATGAATTAAGAGAAAAACTGAAAAACAGGAAAAGTGTCATAACATCGCACTGGATTGATAGAATCGTCTGAAACTCATACCGTTTATAGATCCTGTGATTACGACAATATCCATACACTTAATGGGTGTGGTTGTTACAGCGCCACCATCTGGCAAGGTGGAACCACTACAGAAATTGACATTAAGTGCCATGGTTGACATATACTTTGAGCTACATGCACGAAATTTGGTAGGTGTGTGGGACTCCCCAAGACGAACAACTTTCGCATTACATTGCATTAGCCACGCCCAACAGGAAGTGAGGTAATAAGGAGTGTAAAAATTTGGACACACAGTGAACTTTAACGTACTCGTCGGACACGGTATGTCAGATTGAAGTGAAATTTGGTGTACATGACCTCTAGATGCTGATGATGCCAAATTGCGAACGGATTTTTGATATCTCGTACTATGTTGAAATAACAATTTTATGAAATTGTATGATTTTAATAGCTCATCACGAAACAGGAAGTGTGTCATAAAATTACACAGCATTAACCGATTGGTCTGAAACTTCACAGGTTCATAGATGGTATGACTGTGATGATATCTAGACACCCCGGGGCGTGGCTGTTATAGCGCCACCACCTGGCCAAGCAGGAAATGTGCTAGAAATTGATACTGCTTTACCCGATTAATCTGAAACTTCACTGGCTTATAGATAGTATGACTGTGATGACATCTAGACACCCCGTGGGCGTGGCTGTTATAGCGCCACCACCTGGCCAAGCAGGAAAGGTGCCAGAAATTGACTATACTTTACCCGATTGATCTGAAACTTCACAGGTTCATAGATCGTCTGCCTGTGATGATATCTAGACACCCCGTGGGCGTGCCTGTTATAGCACCACCACCTGGTCAAGCAGGAAAGGTGCTAAAAGTGCTAGTGGTCAAAAATTATAACTTGGAAACGGTTTGACATAGCTTATCCAAACTTGGTTTATGGACTCCTGACCGTGTTCTGACCACGCATAACCATGAATCGAAACTCTGTAGCGCCCCTAGTGGTCAAATATTATAACTTGGAAACGGTTTGACGTAGCTTATCCAAACTTAGTATATGGACTCTTGACCGTGTACTGACCACACAGAATCATGAATCGAAACTGTCTAGCGCCCTCTAGTGGTCAAATATGATAACTTGGGAACGGTTTGACGTAGCTTATCCAAACTTGGTATATGGACTCCTGACCGTGTTCTGACCACGCAAAACCATGAATCGAAACTCTCTATCGCCCTCTAGTGGTCAAATATGATAACTTGGACACGGTTTGACATAGCTTATCCAAACTTGGTATATGGACTCCTGACCGTGTTCTGACCACGCAAAACCATGAATCGAAACTCTCTAATGCCCCCTTGTGGTCGAACATTATAACTTGGAAACGGTTTGACCTATCATAGCCAAAGTTGATACACAGACTGTGGACCATCTTCTGATCATGCAGTATGACTTATGTGAATCTCTGTAGCGCCCTACTAAGAGAAAGAGTGTAAAAGGCAGACTAAGTGAGTGTGTGACAGGGAGTGTCTGCGAGTGTAAAACATGAGGGTGAGACAAAGACAGCACACCTGTTTCGAGTGAATGTGCCTTCACTGTGTACCATTGTTGTGATATGCACTCTTTGCGGTGCACCTGGTGCGAGGGCCCGTCAACGCCGCTTGCGGCTTTAATTCTTATTATTATTCTTTTCCTCCCAACGAAATTGGCCATTTTGACCACTTTCCTGTGCACGAAAACTCACAAAATTTTGCACACACGTTGGGAGTGCGCGCCATTCGAGGCACACCGAGGCCATAGATCCGGGTGTGGCCCAGGGACTCCGTAGCGCCCCCTACAAAAAAAAAATACATTGGGCTCTATGGGCCTGTCACATGATGAACTTTAACATACTCCTCGGACACCGTTTGTCAGATTCCCATGAAATTTGTCAGACATGATGCCGACATGTTGATGATGTGAAATTGCGAAGGGATTTTTTATACCTTTTACGATTTCAATATGGCGGACGAATGAATTCCGAGAAAAACTGAAAAACAGGAAAAGTGTCATAACGTTGCAATGCATTGATAGAATTGTCTGAAACTCATACCGTTTATAGATCTTATGATTACGATGATATCCATTCACTTAATGGGCGTGGTTGCTACAGCGCCACCATCTGGCAAGGTGGAACCACTACAGAAATTGACATTAAGTGCCATGGTTGACATATACTTTGACCTACACTCACGAAATTTGGCAGGTGTGTGGGACTCCCCAAGACGAACAACTTTCATATTACATTGCATTAGCCACGCCCAACAGGAAGTGAGGTAATAAGGAGTGTAACAATTTGGACACACAGTGAACTTTAACGTACTCGTCGGACACGGTATGTCAGATTCAAGTGAAATTTGGTGTACATGACCTCTAGATGCTGCTGAAGCTAAATTGCGAACGGATTTTTGATACTACGAAATATGTTGGAATAACAATATTATGAAATTGTATGATTTTAATAGCTCATCACGAAACAGGAAGTGTGTCATAAAATCACACTGCATTAACCGATTGGTCTGAAACTTCACAGGTTCATAGATGGTATGAGTGTGATGATATCTAGACACTCCGTGGGCGTGGCTGTTGTAGCGCCACCACCTGGTCAAGCAGGAAATGTGCCAGAAATTGACAATGCTTTACCCGATTGATCTGAAACTTGACTGGTTCATAGATGGTATGACTGTGATGATATCTAAACACCCCGTGGGCGTGACTGTTATAGCGCCACCGTCTGGTCAAGCAGGAAAAGTGCTTATCACGAAACAGGAAGTGTGTCATAAAATCACACTGCATTAACCGATTGGTCTGAAACTTCACAGGTTCATAGATGGTATGAGTGTGATGATATCTAGACGGCCCGTGGGCGTGTCTGTTATAGCGCCACCACCTGGTCAAGTAGGAAATGTGCCAGAAATTGACAATGCTTTACCTGATTGATCTGAAACTTAACAGGTTCATAGATGGTGTGCCTGTGATGATATCTAGACACCCTATGGGCGTGCCTGTTATAGCGCCACCACCTGGTCAAGCAGGAAATGTGCTAAAAGTGCTAGTGGTCAAAAATTATAACTTGGAAACGGTTTGATATAGCTTATGCAAACTTGGTATATGGACTCCTGACCGTGTTCTGACCACGCATAACCATGATTCGAAAATCTCTAGTGCCCCTAGTGGTCAAATATTATAACTTGGAAACGGTTTGACGTAGCTTATCCAAACTTAGTATATGGACTCCTGACCGTGTTCTGACCACGCATAACCATGAATTGAAACTGTCTAGCGCCCTCTAGTGGTCAAATATGATAACTTGGAAACGGTTTGACGTAGCTTATCCAAACTTGGTATATGGACTCCTGACCGTGTTCTGACCACGCAAAACCATGAATCGAAACTCTCTAATGCCCCCTTGTGGTCGAACATTATAACTTGGAAACGGTTTGACCTATCATAGCCAAAGTTGGTACACACACTGTGGACCATCTTCTGATAATGCAGTATGACTTATGTGAATCTCTATAGCGCCCCTACTAAGAGAAAGAGTGTAAAAGGCAGACTGAGTGAGTGTGTGACAGTGAGTGTCTGCGAGTGTAAAAAATGAGGGTGAGATAAAGATAGCACACCTGTTCCGAGTGAATGTGCCTTCACTGTGTACTATTGTTGCGATATGCACTCTTTGCGGTGCACCTGGTGCGAGGGCCCGTCATCGCCGCTTGCGGCTTTAATTATTATTATTTTTTCTTACGCTGGTTACGGCCATTTTTGACCCCTTTCCCGTGCATGAAAACTCATGAAATTTTGCACACACCTTGGAAGTATGGAACACTAGAGGTATACAGAGGCATGGACTTGGGTGTGGCCCAGGGACTCCGTAGCGCCCCCTAAAGTAAAAAATTACATTGGGCTCTATGGGGCCGGACACCCACTGAACTTTAACGTACTCCTCGGACACCGTTGGTCAGATTCCTGTGAAATTTGGTAGACATGATGCCAAGATGTTGCTGATGTAAAATTGCGAAGGGATTATTCATACCCTTTACAATTTCAAGATGGCGGATGAGTGAAATATGGGAAAAACTGAAAAAACGGAAATGTGTCATTAGATCGCAGGGCGTTGATGGAATCGTCTGAATGTCATTTACAAATTTATAGATATTATCCTTACGACGACATTCATACACTTAATGGGCGTGGTTGTTACAGCGCCACCAACTGGTAAGGTGGAGAAAGTACAGAAATTGACATTAAGTGCCATGGTTGGCATATACTTTGAGCTACGCGCACAAAATTTGGTAGGTGTGTGTGTCTCCCCAAGACGAACAACTTTCGTATTACATTGCATTAGCCACGCCCAACAGGAAGTGAGGTAATAAGGAGTGTAAAAATTTGGACACACAGTGAACTTTAACGTACTCGTCGGACACGGTATGTCAGATTCAAGTGAAATTTGGTGTACATGACCTCTAGATGCTGCTGATGCTAAATTGCGAACGGATTTTTGATATTTCGTAATATGTTGTAATAACAATATTATGAAATTGTATGATTTTAATAGCTCATCACGAAACAGGAAGTGTGTCATAAAATCACACTGCATTAACCGATTGGTCTGAAACTTCACAGGTTCATAGATGGTATGACTGTGATGACATCTAGACACCCCGTGGGCGTGGCTGTTATAGCGCCACCACCTGGCCAAGCAGGAAAAGTGCCAGAAATTGACTATGCTTTAACCGATTGATCTGAAACTTCACTGGTTCATAGATGGTATGACTGTGATGATTTCTAGACGACCCGTGGGCGTGCCTGTTATAGCGCCACCATCTGGTCAAGCAGGAAATGTGCCAGAAATTGACAATGCTTTACCCGATTGATCTGAAACTTCACTGGTTCATAGATGGTATGACTGTGATGATATCTAGACACCCCATGGACATGCCTGTTATAGCGCCACCACCTGGTCAAGCAGGAAATGTGCCAGAAATTGACAATGCTTTACCCGATTGCCCCTAGTGGTCAAATATTATAACTTAGAAACAGTTTGACGTAACTTACCCAAACTTGGTATATGGACTCCTGACCGTGTTCTGACCACGCATAACCATGAATCGAAAGTCTCTAGTGCCCCTAGTGGTCAAATATTATAACTTGGAAACGGTTTGATGTAGCTTATCCAAACTTAGTATATGGACTCCTGACCATGTTCTGACCACGCATAATCATGAATCGAAACTCTGTAGCGCCCCTAGTGGTCAAATATTATAACTTGGAAACGGTTTGACGTAGCTTATCCAAACTTAGTATATGGACGCTTGACCGTGTACTGACCACACAGAATCATGAATCGAAACTGTCTAGCGCCCTCTAGTGGTCAAATATGATTACTTGGGAACGGTTTGACGTAGCTTATTCAAACTTGGTATATGGACTCCTGACCGTCTTCTGACCACGCAAAACCATGAATCAAAACTCTCTAATGCCCCCTTGTGGTCGAACATTATAACTTGGAAACGGTTTGACCTATCATAGCCAAAGTTGGTACTCAGACTGTGGACCACCTTCTGAACATGCAGTATGACTTATGTGAATCTCTGTAGCGCCCCTACTAAGAGAAAGAGTTTAAAAGGCAGACTGAGTGAGTGTGTGACAGTGAGTGTCTGCGAGTGTAAAAAATGAGGGTGAGACAAAGATAGCACACCTGTTCCGACTGAATGTGCCTTCACTGTGTACCATTGTTGCGATATGCGCTCTTTGCGGTGCACCTGGTGCGAGGGCCCGTCATCGCCACTTGTGGCTTTAATTATTATTAGGGCCCGAGCACCGAGGTGCACGAGCCCGGAACGGGCTTGTGCACCGACCGGTGCGAAGCCCTATTGCTTTTGGAAAGATTATTATTATTTATTTTTTTTTTTGTTATTCTTTTCCTCCCAAAGGAACCGACCATTTTTGACCACCTTCATGTGCACGAAAAGTCACGAAACTTTGCACACACGTTGGAAGTCTGGAACACTGGAGGTATACAGAGGTATAGACCCGGGTGTGGCCCAGGGACTCTGTAGCGCCCCCTAAAGTAAAAAAATGCCTTGGGCTCTATGGGCCGGTCTCATGCTGAACTTTAACGTACTCCTCGGACACCGTTTGTCGGATGCCTATGAAATTTGGTAGACATGATGCCAAGATGTTGCTCATGTGGAATTGCGAAGGGATTTTTCATACCTTTTACGAATTCAAGATGGCGGAGGCATGAATTAAGAGAAAAACTGAAAAACAGGAAAAGTGTCATAACATCGCACTGGATTGATAGAATCGTCTGAAACTCATACCGTTTATAGATCCTGTGATTACGACAATATCCATACACTTAATGGGTGTGGTTGTTACAGCGCCACCATCTGGCAAGGTGGAACCACTACAGAAATTGACATTAAGTGCCATGGTTGACATATACTTTGAGCTACATGCACGAAATTTGGTAGGTGTGTGGGACTCCCCAAGACGAACAACTTTCGCATTACATTGCATTAGCCACGCCCAACAGGAAGTGAGGTAATAAGGAGTGTAAAAATTTGGACACACAGTGAACTTTAACGTACTCGTCGGACACGGTATGTCAGATTGAAGTGAAATTTGGTGTACATGACCTCTAGATGCTGATGATGCCAAATTGCGAACGGATTTTTGATATCTCGTACTATGTTGAAATAACAATTTTATGAAATTGTATGATTTTAATAGCTCATCACGAAACAGGAAGTGTGTCATAAAATTACACAGCATTAACCGATTGGTCTGAAACTTCACAGGTTCATAGATGGTATGACTGTGATGATATCTAGACACCCCGGGGGCGTGGCTGTTATAGCGCCACCACCTGGCCAAGCAGGAAATGTGCTAGAAATTGATACTGCTTTACCCGATTAATCTGAAACTTCACTGGCTTATAGATAGTATGACTGTGATGACATCTAGACACCCCGTGGGCGTGGCTGTTATAGCGCCACCACCTGGCCAAGCAGGAAAGGTGCCAGAAATTGACTATACTTTACCCGATTGATCTGAAACTTCACAGGTTCATAGATCGTCTGCCTGTGATGATATCTAGACACCCCGTGGGCGTGCCTGTTATAGCACCACCACCTGGTCAAGCAGGAAAGGTGCTAAAAGTGCTAGTGGTCAAAAATTATAACTTGGAAACGGTTTGACATAGCTTATCCAAACTTGGTTTATGGACTCCTGACCGTGTTCTGACCACGCATAACCATGAATCGAAACTCTGTAGCGCCCCTAGTGGTCAAATATTATAACTTGGAAACGGTTTGACGTAGCTTATCCAAACTTAGTATATGGACTCTTGACCGTGTACTGACCACACAGAATCATGAATCGAAACTGTCTAGCGCCCTCTAGTGGTCAAATATGATAACTTGGGAACGGTTTGACGTAGCTTATCCAAACTTGGTATATGGACTCCTGACCGTGTTCTGACCACGCAAAACCATGAATCGAAACTCTCTATCGCCCTCTAGTGGTCAAATATGATAACTTGGACACGGTTTGACATAGCTTATCCAAACTTGGTATATGGACTCCTGACCGTGTTCTGACCACGCAAAACCATGAATCGAAACTCTCTAATGCCCCCTTGTGGTCGAACATTATAACTTGGAAACGGTTTGACCTATCATAGCCAAAGTTGATACACAGACTGTGGACCATCTTCTGATCATGCAGTATGACTTATGTGAATCTCTGTAGCGCCCTACTAAGAGAAAGAGTGTAAAAGGCAGACTAAGTGAGTGTGTGACAGGGAGTGTCTGCGAGTGTAAAACATGAGGGTGAGACAAAGACAGCACACCTGTTTCGAGTGAATGTGCCTTCACTGTGTACCATTGTTGTGATATGCACTCTTTGCGGTGCACCTGGTGCGAGGGCCCGTCAACGCCGCTTGCGGCTTTGATTAGGGCCCGAGCACCGAGGTGCACGAGCCCGGAACGGGCTTGTGCACCGACCGGTGCGAAGCCCTATTGCTTTTGTAAGGATTTGTCATTATTATTAGGGCCCGAGCACCGAGGTGCACGAGCCCGGAACGGGCTTGTGCACCGACCGGTGCGAAGCCCTATTGCTTTTGCTCAGATTATTATTCTTCTTATTATTAGGGCCCGAGCACCGAGGTGCACGAGCCCGGAACGGGCTTGTGCACCGACCGGTGCGAAGCCCTATTGCTTTTGCTCAGATTATTATTATTAGGGCCCGAGCACCGAGGTGCACGAGCCCGGAACGGGCTTGTGCACCGACCGGTGCGAAGCCCTATTGCTTTTGTAAGGATTTGTCATTATTAGGGCCCGAGCACCGAGGTGCACGAGCCCGGAAACGGGCTTGTGCACCGACCGGTGCGAAGCCCTATTGCTTTTGTAAGGATTTGTCATTATTATTATTATTATTATTATTATTATTATTATTATTATTATTATTTTTCTTCCCCTGGTTCCGGCCATTTTTGACCCCTTTCCCGTGCATGAAAACTCATGAAATTTTGCACACACCTTGGAAGTATGGCACACTAGAGGTATACAGAGGCATGGACTTGGGTGTGGCCCAGGGACTCTGTAGCGCCCCCTAAAGTAAAAAATTACATTGGGCTCTATGGGGCCGGACACCCACTGAACTTTAATGTACTCCTCGGACACCGTTGGTCAGATTCCTGTGAAATTTGGTAGACATGATGCCAAGATGTTGCTGATGTAAAATTGCGAAGGGATTATTCATACCCTTTACAATTTCAAGATGGCGGATGAGTGAAATATGGGAAAAACTGAAAAAACGGAAATGTGTCATTAGATCGCAGGGCGTTGATGGAATCGTCTGAATGTCATTTACAAATTTATAGATATTATCCTTACGACGACATTCATACACTTAATGGGCGTGGTTGTTACAGCGCCACCAACTGGCAAGGTGGAGAAAGTACAGAAATTGACATTAAGTGCCATGGTTGGCATATACTTTGAGCTATGCGCACAAAATTTGGTAGGTGTGTGTGTCTCCCCAAGACGAACAACTTTCGTATTACATTGCATTAGCCACGCCCAACAGGAAGTGAGGTAATAAGGAGTGTAAAAATTTGGACACACAGTGAACTTTAACATACTCGTCGGACACGGTATGTCAGATTCAATTGAAATTTGGTGTACATGACCTCTAGATGCTGTTGATGCTAAATTGCGAACGGATTTTTGATATCTCGTAATATGTTGTAATAACAGTATTATGAAATTGTATGATTTTAATAGCTCATCACGAAACAGGAAGTGTGTCATAAAATCACACTGCATTAACCGATTGGTCTGAAACTTCACAGGTTCATAGATGGTATGACTGTGATGACATCTAGACACCCCGTGGGCGTGGCTGTTATAGCGCCACCACCTGGCCAAGCAAAAAAAGTGCCAGAAATTGACTATGCTTTAACCGATTGATCTGAAACCTCACTGGTTCATAGATGGTATGACTGTGATGATTTCTAGACGACCCGTGGGCGTGCCTGTTATAGCGCCACCATCTGGTCAAGCAGGAAATGTGCCAGAAATTGACAATGCTTTACCCGATTGATCTGAAACTTCACTGGTTCATAGATGGTATGACTGTGATGATATCTAGACACCCCATGGACATGCCTGTTATAGCGCCACCACCTGGTCAAGCCGGAAATGTGCCAGAATTTGACAATGCTTTACCGGTTGCCCCTAGTGGTCAAATATTATAACTTAGAAACAGTTTGACGTAGCTTATCCAAACTTGGTATATGGACTCCTGACCGTGTTCTGACCACGCATAACCATGAATCGAAAGTCTCTAGTGCCCCTAGTGGTCAAATATTATAACTTGGAAACGGTTTGATGTAGCTTATCCAAACTTAGTATATGGACTCCTGACCATGTTCTGACCACGCATAATCATGAATCGAAACTCTGTAGCGCCCCTAGTGGTCAAATATTATAACTTGGAAACGGTTTGACGTAGCTTATTCAAACTTGGTATATGGACTCCTGGCCGTGTTCTGACCACGCATAACGATGAATCGGAACTCTCTAGCGCCCTCTAGTGGTCAAATATGATAAATTGGACACGGTTTGACGTAGCTTATCCAAACTTGGTATATGGACTCCTGACCGTGTTCTGACCACGCAAAACCATGAATCGAAACTCTCTAATGCCCCCATGTGGTCGAACATTATAACTTGGAAACGGTTTGACCTATCATAGCCAAAGTTGGTACTCAGACTGTGGACCACCTTCTGAACATGCAGTATGACTTATGTGAATCTCTGTAGCGCCCCTACTAAGAGAAAGAGTTTAAAAGGCAGACTGAGTGAGTGTGTGACAGTGAGTGTCTGCGAGTGTAAAAAATGAGGGTGAGACAAAGATAGCACACCTGTTCCGACTGAATGTGCCTTCACTGTGTACCATTGTTGCGATATGCACTCTTTGCGGTGCACCTGGTGCGAGGGCCCGTCATCGCCACTTGTGGCTTTAATTATTATTATTATTTTTCTTCCCCTGGTTACGGCCATTTTTGACCCCTTTCCCGTGCATGAAAACTCATGAAATTTTGCACACACCTTGGAAGTATGGAACACTAGAGGTATACAGAGGCATGGACTTGGGTGTGGCCCAGGGACTCCGTAGCGCCCCCTAAAGTAAAAAATTACATTGGGCTCTATGGGGCCGGACACCCACTGAACTTTAATGTACTCCTCGGACACCGTTGGTCAGATTCCTGTGAAATTTGGTAGACATGATGCCAAGATGTTGCTGATGTAAAATTGCGAAGGGATTATTCATACCCTTTATAATTTCAAGATGGCGGATGAGTGAAATATGGGAAAAATTGAAAAAAAGGAAAAGTGTCATTAGATCGCAGGGCGTTGATGGAATTGTCTGAAAGTCATTTACAAAGTTATAGATATTATCATGACGCCAACATTCATACACTTAATGGGCGTGGTTGTTGCAGCGCCACCATCTGGCAAGGTGGAAAAAGTACAGAAATTGACATTAAGTGCCATGGTTCACATATACTTTGAGCTGCACGCACAAAATTTGGTAGGTGTGTCATACTCTCCAAGACGAACAACTTTCGTATTACATTGCATTAGCCACGCCCAACAGGAAGTGAGGTAATAAGGAATGTAAAAATTTGGGCATATGGTGAACTTTAACGTACTCGTCGGACATGGTTGGTCAGATTCAAGTGAAATTTGGTGTACATGACCTCTAGATGCTGATGATGCCAAATTGCGAACGGATTTTTGATATCTCCTATTATGTTGAAATAACAATTTTATGAAATTGTATGATTTTAATAGCTCATCACGAAACAGAAAGTGTGTCATAAAATCGCACTGCATTAACCGTTTGGTCTGAAACTTCACAGGTTCATAGATGGTATGGCTGTGATGATATCTAGACAGCCCGTGGGCGTGGCTGTTATAGCGCCACCACCTGGTCAAGCAGGAAAAGTGCCAGAAATTGACAATGCTTTACCCGATTGATCTGAA
>JAODXP020002150.1:0-27827 GCA_027497455.2 Sardinella longiceps | reverse complement strand
GGGAAGTGATACTGCAGCTGTGTGTGTGCAAGCGTAAATATATGAATGTAGAGTGTGTATGTGTAATCAAATGTGTGGCACATGGTATAGAACACAGAATCACCTAGATGACAATGTGGGTGGAGGGGAGAAGAACACAATGCTGTGTGTGTGTGCACTCTTTCTCACAGCCTCATACAGCTGTGTGTTCTCCTCGCTCACAGCATCAGGCTCCTTTAAGCGAGCACACACACACTTCAATGTTATATCTAAATTCATCTGTGAGATGTGACCACAGACACTTGTGCACCTATAGCCCAAACCCATTGAAAGCATCTCCCCCCACAAAGTACCCAATGTTACTTAACCTAGCAACAGCCTAGTAACCACATTATACCTACCCAAGCAACCCCTTCCACAGTTGCAACCAAGCAACCAACATAGCAACCTACATGATTAACTTAGCAACCATCCTAGAAACCACCATACCTACCCCGCAACCCAAATACTACCCTAGCAACAACCTACTGTAGAAACTCCTTCCACAGTTGTTACCTAGCAACCGACATGACTAACCCAATAACCCACCCAACCATGATGCATACCTTAGCAACAGCCTAGCAACCATTTCCACAGTTGCAACCTCCATAGCAAGCATGATACTTACCCTAGCAACAACCTTGAGTACCCTAGCAGCAACCATGCAACCACTTCCACAGTTGCAATCGAACAACCAACAGAGCAACTAACATGCTAACTTCATGGTTAACCTACCAACCACTGTAGAAACATACCTACCATAGCAACAGCCTAGTAACCACCTTGAGTACCCTAGCAACAACCTAACAACCCCTTCCACATTTGCAACCTAACAACCAATATAACAACTGACATTAACCTATTAACCACCCTAGAAACCACCATACCCACCACCCCAAGCACCCTGCCAACAGCCTAGCAACTAGTTGTAACCACGAAAGCAACCATAAAACTTGCCCTAGCAACAACCTAACAACCACATCAAGTCCCCTAGCAACAGCTTAGGTACCACTTCTACAGTTGTAACCCAACAACCAACAAAGCAACCAACATGACTAACCTGGCAACCACCTAGCAACCACCAAAGCAACCATGTTACTTACCCTAGCAACAGCCTAGCAACCACCTCATGTAGCCAAGAAAGAGCATAACAACCACTTCCACAGTTGTAACCTAGCAACCTTCGTGATTTACCGAGCAACCACCTCGAAACATGATATCCATCCTAACAACTGCATAGCAACCACCACAAGTACCCTAGAAACAGCCTAGTAGCCACTTTCATAGTTGCAATCTAACAACTAACATACCAACAACACCACCCTAACAACACATCAACCGAGATATCTAACCAAGCAACCCCTGTAGTAACCATGACACTTACCCTAGCAACAGCCTAGCAACCACTTTCACAGTGGCAATCTAACAACTAACATACCAACAACAACACCACCCTAGCAACCACCTCAAGTACCCTAACAACATAACAACCACGTCCAATCATACAATCAACACTGAACATGAGTAACACTAGCAACCATCCTAACATAACACATCAACTGACATATCTAACCTAGCAATCCCTGTAGTAACCGTGACACTTACCTTAGCAAGTACCCTAGCAACAGCCTAGCAACCACTTCCACAGTTGCAATCTAGCAACCAACATGACTAACCAAACCTTTCCCTTGCAACCACCTCAGGTAGCCTAGCAACAGCATAACAACCACTTCCACAGTTGCAATCTAGCAACCAACACAGAACATGACTAACCTAGCACCCTAACAAACATGATACCTACCCAAGCAATCATTTCAGGCAGCCTAGCAACCAGCTAGCAACTACTTACAGAATTGGAAACTACAGACTAACATAGCAACCGACATGACTAACCTAACAAACAATGTAGCAAACAACTTGCATGTTCAAGCACTCCTACTTTCCCCAGAATTACATTCTCTAGTTGTCTTTTTTTAATGCGGCTGGATTTGGATGTAGGCTACACATCATCAATGTCTCTTCTCAGACACATCCACCAAACAAAAGAAATACCCACCCCAGAAAAAGCCTAGTGCTACCACTTCCGCTAACCTACCAACCACTATGGAAACCATGATACTTACCAACAACCTAGCAACCACCTCAAGTAGCCTAGCAACTATATCTATATACTATGCAATGTCTTTTTTAATGCGTCTGGTTTTGGATACACATCAATATTGACAGATAACCTCTCTGACACACCCACCAAAAAAAGAGAACTCCTTGGAAGCTTGCTGCAAAGGGTTGCTTAATGTTGTGGCCGAACATCTTGATCAGAGAGCAGATCACAGCAATGGTGCATAACAGGAAATTATGCAGGTAAATGTAGTCTTCATTCATGGTTGAAAATTTGGAGGCCATCTCATCTGAAAGAGATAAAAATAGACTCCTACAAGTAAATTCCCATTCTGTGCTAATAAGCGTGTAGCCTACCTTGTGATCAAGATAGTTGATCTTTAGTGTCCAGTGCATTTCTCTTTTTCACAATATTTTAATTTATTCAATATTTACACACATTACACAAAATTAAGGTTACACACATGTATCCAATGAGTTACTAACCATGCCTTTGGTGTCCTAATGCTTTATTTGTTTGATATGTGTTTGTTTTAACATTTAATTTGGGTTAACAGCTGATTCTGTCAGGTGATCAAGCTGGCCTTGCAACAACAAACTTACTGTTTATGCAAACACTGCAATTATAATACTCTTATACAACTATATTTGGCCATATTAATACTGCCCAATGACAACACCTTAAGGTTCATTTAAAACTACCTCGTTTGGCATATGACAAAAATGATGAATTAGCCTACCTCTAAATATTTAACTGGAATTGACTAGCTATATATTAGCTTTGTAGCAACTTACTTGAAGTTTTGAATGCTCTTTGTGTTTGCATAGCTGATATGGATCGTTTTCTCAAAAATGTAAATGTTATCAGTTGACTCGCGATCATTTAGGGAAACAACAGTAGCCGATTGTCACATCTTTACATATAGCCTATATATATACTAAAAACATCACAGGAAGCAAAACTCGTTTGATTTGTCTGGCTCCGGCACGAATTCAAGGGCCTATGACTACGCCCACCCAGATTGACAGCTGGCCAACCCAATCAGAGAATATGTTTAACAGACGTCACTTTTTTTTTTTTTTTTAAAGAATGAGAGAGGCGCAGAGCATGCCTGTAAAATTACTGTTGTTTTACCTGAAAATAATAAAAATCATAATAATCATAGCCCATCTATTTAGTAATAATAATCGCTGTTTTCAACTGAGTTGGATAGACGCAACTCAATGAAAAGGTATGGCCGCCACTTTCGCCCTCTCTTAACTTTTCATATTTGCCTCCATAGGCCTTGATAGATTAGAGAATTAATAAAATTAGACATAAAACAGGGTTTCCTGTGGGTTCTTAGGCCTATGCAGACATTTTCAAGGCAGATCAAGGCTGTTCGGATTAGGCAGTACTAGTGGTGATGGTAAACAACGCATGACAACAAAAATGAAGAAAAGGAGAGTGCTGCGTTGGGTCAATTGTTTTGGAGAAAAAATGAGAAATTGAGAACATAAATAACCAAACAACAGAAACTACGTCAAAATAGCCAGTGGAGGGACGAATGAAAGCCATTTCATTTATCACCACCAGGGCCTTAGGCCCATATAATCAAGTAAATGCACATAAACCTATGTTTTTACAATATTATGTTTTTTTACAAAATCAGTTTTACAAAGATGGAAATGTATCTGGCCCTATTTGGCAGGGGGTCAATTTTTCCAATGTTACCCTATGGAGAATGGTGCGCTATAGGTTGGGAAAGGCATGTGTGACCATTTAACTCCTGTATCTAAATATTCAAATATCATTTTGCATGATAGATACGTGATATAAACTACATTGCTTACTGCTGCAGCTGAAAAAATGGGATAAACATCCACAGAAAATTGTTTCCCCATAACCGCAAATTATACGCTTGGGGGTGATGGCAAAGACTTATAAATAGACACACACCGTAAAGTATGTCAAAGCCAAAAAAAATCTCAAATGACACCTTATATATAAATACATATTCATAATAATTAGTAAAATATTATATTTGGTTGTAGTTTACGGGATTTTAACTAACTGTTTCATTCGTCCCACGTACTGTTTCATCTGTCCCTGCCAGAGGGACAGATGAAACAAAATGCCTGACTCATCTTTCGCGCAAATAATTTTTGAACGGTTTCGTCTAGGATCGTAAACTCAACTGCATTCAATAGAGGACAGATGTGGGTTGCTAGTGACATAACATTAGATGTCAGTCTTGTACAAGCTTTTAGTAAATTACGTTCAAGTAAACACTGTTCCATTCGTCCCTGCTCTCCCCTACTTCATACAACAAGTCTATTTTAGCCTATTCAATGTAAACTACTTTTATTTAGGCCTATGTTGATTTACTTTTGTGAAGGTATAAAATAGTCTAAAATGGAAATGGCTAAAACCACAAAGTATTAATATTATTAATAATATATCAGTAATATATGAAAACATTATCATTGCCTAATATAAGTAGGCTACAGTTGTCATCAGAGGAAAGGCTGCATTTATAGGAAAGGCTGCATTTATAGACCAAGCCGGAAAAAAAGGCTGCGCAATAACGCCACAATCCTCCGGTGGCCAAAACTGGAATTACATAATACTTGCATAGAATCGCCATAGAGAATGAACGATGGAAAATACATTAGGAAATATTTTGGAGGGCTACTTAAATTGACGTGGCGGTCCGTAGTTTGGGGACCCATGCACTATCTATAACATTATCTGATTTAGGCTACTACTTTAATCATACCGTGGTGATCACCTGGCTAACACTATATTTTCGATATCTAACGTTAGGTGTTACTGAGCACGAGTTTTTAATTGTTGCCCAACAGAGATAACCGGCTGATAAAATTTTTTAGAGTAGACAGAGGTCAAGATAAACGTGTGTACTGATCGACAAAACCAAAAACAATTAATTTAGAAGAGATTAAATTCGTTTACAAGCCTTACCAGCAATATCGACACCCGGCCACCACGTACACCTCCAGCAGGTTTGTTTCTTCCGCCATCATCGCTGACGTCGTGTTCGCAGTGTAGCATGTGACCGCAGACAGCCTATCATACTGGGGATTTTCGCTGGCTTACCTCGCTGCAGCCAGAGCCCATTTAAATGAAGTCGTAGGATATGTATGAGTAGCGTCGACTTATTCATACACTATTTACGACTTTCCAATGTCTTTATAGTAGATATCTTACGACCTCACGCCGTGACCAGTCTGGGACAGTTATGAGTGAATAACTGAAGGAATGAATAAATGAATGTTCCTTGTTGATTCAATATTGATATGATTCAGTTTATTTCCTTTGATCAAATGACATGATATTTCGTCAAAGGGGAGCACTGGCATGTACATCATTCATTACAAGTGACAATTGTCCAACAATGAAACAAATCCGTGTTGCCTAGGACAAAAGCCTGCCTATGCAGCTAGCAAGCTAACGTTAGTCTGTCAGGTAAGCTACGTTTGTAATGTCAACAAAAAATCGCGACCCTGTCAGTCAGAGGCAACAAACTAAATTTTACCTCCAGTGCAATATAGCCACGAGTGTTAAGAACAGAACGATATGCATGGTTAGCCCAGTAGTGGTACAAACATGTTTAAATAAAGGATTTTATGCAGACTTTAGTACCTCTGTTGATTTTTGTGCTGAGTTTGAGCCGGCCGGTCTTTAATCATTTGTGCGGGCTACGTGCATCCTAAGTCTTTGTGAGGGCGGTAACATATGAAGCACTGTTTAGAATCCATTAGGCCCATTTGACAAGACCTTAGGGAGAAATCCTCTGTATTGCTAATGTTTACTAAAACGACCACAATGGAGAAGTTTGCGTCTAACGTGTGGGTCGCCATCTTAGTATGTTAGCTACTCATGTGACATCTATGAGCTGCCCTATTGGTTCAGCACGATCACCTGTCAAGCCGCGCCACCGAAATGTAAAATTACGCCAAGAAGCACTAGTTTTGTATGACATGCCTCGTCATGAACACCGAGAGCAGTTATGATTCACGGAATTGCAGATGCAAGCTAACTATGACTCGTTCTTTTTTATGGACTGAAGTTCGTGCGGTTGACCAGGGTCGGAGCGAGATGAAACCAGAGAACTTTTAATAGGGGAGAATTAGCACTCCGGTGGTATTGCGCCTAGATGGCGCGCGCGAGTCAGTGAAGAATGAATTGGGTTCATGCAGCTGCACCCTCAAATGCTGCATTTCTTTAGATACAATTTTTTCTTGAATAAATGCATTCATGCATGCGGTTAAGAGTAATTTGATTTAATTCTCAGTCTACACATAATATTTTTAGCATTTTTTGTTCATTTGTAAAATCCCTTCCAAAGTGTCTGTCAAGTGACACAGCAAGTCTTTCCCTATGGCCATTCACCAGAATAGAGTAGCAGAATGCTAGTTAGTCAGGGGAAAAACAGCTCAAAGATGAAAAACGTAATGGTCATATGTATTAAATATATTTCATTTTGATTGAAATCCATGTCAAAGTTGCTTAAAATAAAATGCAATCTGTGATATGTTGTCCCTAAATATGTGAAAATTATACATTTAGCCCTATACCTCATAGGTGCCCATTGATTTTCCACTCAGTTTCCACTGACTCGCGATCGCCCCCTGGCGGATTTGCAATTGGAATTGCAGGTTGAATGGCGTTAATAGGAGTGCCATGGCTCGCCGTAAACGGGCTCTGATGAAACGAAAACGGGACTGACCTCCCGGCCTATCTCCCCCAGCAGCAATGTATTGTGGTACTTGTAGTTTTAACGGTGCGTGCCAAGTACTGGCGGGCCAGTGCTAATAGAAATTGGATATTATTTGGGGGCCAGATAAAATTCAATCACTGGCTGGATCTGGCCCCTGGGCCTTGAGTTTGACATGTGCCATAGATTTTCTTTTTTCTTTTTTTAATTACATATATAGTGTCATTGTGCCAAATCTCAGAGCTGTACACCAAATACATTTATATATACAAAATTTGGAAATATGCCAGTGCAGGCAAAATGTTCTGCCTTTCTTCCCATGTAGCATTACGTTGAGTGGATTGTGGGGTTTGCAGTGTTAAATTCAAAGGAGGAGCAACAGGTTAAAATAGTGCAAGTAGTTGACAGTCACTCAAGTTGTAGCAAAGCCACCACTACTGTCACTTTTAAAATTCTGATTTCATCATGGGATGCGGCGGTATCTGAGAAAATGTACAGCACAGTCACTAAATGTACATTAGCATAATTCTACAAACTTTGGCATGCATTCAGAGGATTTCATAACAACCATACACCTACAGTTTTGTAAAGTTTTGACCATGTCAGAGATACCAGCGATTAAAACACCTCATTTTTACTTTTTCTTCTTTAACTAGGTGCCCGTATGCTATGGAATGGGTTGGCCCCATAAGACAAACATATACAAAACTACAAAAAGCAGACACACACCGGCGAAAACATAACTTCCTTCGTGGAGGTAAAAATATGGTCCTCCCATATGGAATTAAATTCCTGCCGTATATATTTCGTACTTGCAAATAATATTTTGTTCAGTCAGGACCACTTTGCCAAGAAATAGATTTTTATTACTATTGTATGAAATACATAATTTGGGGGTATGCTCTGTTCTGGGTGCCCCTGCCCTTCCATGTTCAAACACGGAAAGCCCAAGGCAGGGAGAGCAGCAATAAACTCCCCCACTGGGGTACAGAATAGAACAAACATCAATGACAGACATTGTCAGAAGTATGAGGGGGTTACGGGGAGGAGGTGGGTGGCAAAGTTGCAGAAAAAGCAGATGGCAGTAGAATGGCAAAGGCAGTTTATGTAAGCGCTCTGTATGATGTCCGCCAATGAAATCAGGGCTTGGCTGGCTGGCGCTCAGCTGGCTATCAGCTGAGCAGTCTGATTGGCAGTCTGCGGGGAAGCTAGCTACCAGGGAAGCTAGTGAGACTCTGTGACCTGCCTTAACTAACGCTGTGCTCCATTTTTGGAGTGCTTAATTTGCTTGTGTGCAAATTAAATCCACAACTGCAGAAACATATTGTGCTCATGAGAAAATATTTGCCTCAACATTGAATGGACGCCTACAAAACCTATCTACAGATACGAATCTGAAACACCAATTATGGCACAAATTTTACATCATCACTGGAGAGCCAATCAACGCTTTAGGTGGGATTTCCAACGCGTTTCTGAACAGCCAATTAAAACATCTCATCGTGTTCTAACTACCCAATCAACGCTCTGCAAATACTTTCTGGCCCTGGCTTGTCTTAGATGTGCTTCAGAGAAGCAGTGAGCCGCCTCTGGAGAGTAAGTAAATATATCTTGAGTTTTTACTATCATACAATGTCAGTGGTATTAACTTTGTTACATCTATTTCTCAGATCCTTGTCGATATATGAAAGATATGGTCTGCTTTGGAAGCCATCACGGAATGGTCCTGCCATCATTGTGCCTGAGAGCCTCCCTTCTGTCTAACAATGCCAGGCAGGTTAGGTGAGTTTTCCAAATGAATTTCAAAAGCTGGGTAGTCTAACTACTTAGTCTAACTTCAGTCATGTCTATCATTTTGCCTGGTGTGATGAACAGCTTGCTGAATTAGAATAAAACGAGTCGCTAACTGTGCAACAGCATTGAGTTGACTGTGATAATGTTATCTGTTGCTGCTGGGGCACTCCAGGGAGGCTACTGGATAACAACGTTAGCAGAGAGGTTCTAGGATCTAGTTCATTGGATTGAAGTGGTAACGCTAAAGGATAACAGATATCTGTAGCTATGTCGTAAATAGTATAACGCAAGCTATGATGACTGATGCATGGACAGATAGACCGTGAGAAATCCATCATCTATGAAGTGAATCGTGATATCTCAAATGTTCCGCTAGCATAGAAGTTAACTTGACTAGTATGATGTTATTGCTAAGTAAACGTGAGACACGAAACGTTACTGTAACTTGGTTAATTGAACCACGTTGGATTTACTGGGGGACTTCTAGCTTCTGCATGCTTGGATAAAAGTGTATGCTAGATAAACAATACTAATGAACATAAACTAGTGTATATTTCAATGGCTTCTGGATAATTTTTGCACAGGGCAGCATGAGGAGTTTAAGGTGCCTATAGAATACTTTGCTGTAACTGGCAGTTGATTACCTGTCGTCTCTGCATATGATAAGTCACAAGTGTACTGATTGTTTTTGCATAATAAATGCTGTGTATTGTAGGAAATACCTTGAATCAATCATCCTTTCCCAGACATTTCATGAAACATTTCATGGATACTGAATGAAACAACAATTTAACAAAGTGTCTTGATACTTTCAGCTGCAGTGAAGCAGAGTGGATGGAAGAAGGAAGCGAAAGGAAGAAACCAATCGAAAGAGATGTGCTCTGAAAACCTACTATTTTGCTACTGTGTTGGAAATACATCACCTTGGGGACACCATAAGGTGTCTCAAACCAGTCACTAATGAGACCGTGAGTGAGTGAATGAATGAATGAATGAATAAATAAATAAATAGTCCTGTAAATAAATAGTGCTGTACACACACACACACACACATAAACACACACACTTACATAAACAGACACACAGACTCACTCACTGATTCACTGTGCTGGCCGTGAGCTGACCTGCCTGTGGGCTTGTACATCAGACCAGAAATTGACTTGCTTGCCAAAGCTGATTGGTTCGTTTGTTTGGCAACCTGCTCCAAATTCTCGTCAATGGAGAGTAGCCAGACTGAGCTGTGAGTGAAGACCTGACGTGCAGGTTGTGTGTGAAACGGGCCTCAGTGTGTGTGTTTGTGTGAATGTGTGTGCGTGGAGGAGTGGAACAGCGCAAAGTTTTGGGAAAACCTGGTTAAACGTCAGTGACAATTCAATTCAATTCAATTTTATTTGTATAGCGCACAAATACAGTACATTGTCTCACGGCGCTTTACAGACAGTACGGGAAGCATCCATGAGAATCAGGGGCAAGGAAAAACTCCCTCGCTTTGTAAATAATTTGTTATGTAGGAAGAAACCTTGGGCAGATCCACGCCTCATGGACTCAGCCTACCTGCCTGGGGCCTGATAAAGTATCCGTAAAGTCTGATGCATAGATTGACCATGGTTAACACAAAACAGTATGAGTACCGAATGTAGTCAGGGATGATATACACATAGTTTGTGTGACAGTCAGGGCCAAGGGATGGAGTCAGTAGTTGGAGTGTGGGATTAGTCAGTAATTGGAGTGGGATCAGAGTTCATTGGGTGTTGGTCGCCATCTAAGTAGTGGTCATCAGGGGGCCATCAGGCCAGTTCCATCACGGGCCTCAGAGAAAAGGGGAGGATGGTCCTGGTGTGTGGCTCCGGGGGGTTGGTCAGCATCCGTAGTGGGGTAGGGTTGGTGGCAGGGAGGTTCATCACTCAGCTAGTGCGTCGGGGCAGAGGAGGCAAGAGAGACAAAAGAAACAGAAACAAGAGGGTTAGGCCAATCTAGGAGGATATCACTTCATGATATGTGTCATATAATCTAGCTAGAGTGAGGAGAGGGAGAGAGAGAGAGGAGAATAGATTCAAAATCTATTTTATGGACGCACAACGTGATGGGACGTACTTTGCAAGGCCACAATGTTAATTATTACAATTGGAAAATCTTTACGACGTCCACAAAGATGTGCTTTACTTCTTCCCTACAACCGAAAAAAAACCTCAAGTGAGAATAAAAAAGAGGGACAACACAAGAAGACAAACTTCATCTGTGTGTTGTGTAGCCTTAAAACATCCACTTACTTTTACTAGACTTTTACTTTTACTATTTTACAATGTTTTCAATTCCTTGTAATGATCACCAAGAAGACCCGCTGGCAATTCACAAATACTGTTGCGCTCCGGCTCTTCGAGAGATGCTCATAACACACCCACCTTGTGCACTATGAAAATAGCAGATTGACATGGGGATGGCCCCAAAGCACCTTGAAATTCACATTGATGACTGGTCATTAAAATAGTGTGTGTGTGTGTGTGTGTGTGTGTGCAGGGGTGCCGCGAGGGGTGAGGGGGGTGAGGATGATTTGAATATTAAAATCAATATGTGTGTGTGTGTGTGTGTGGAGGAGTGGAACTGTGTGGGTGGTAGGGTGTGGTTGGTATGTAGTAATGTCAAGTGTGTGTGTGTGTGTGTGGAGGAGTGGAACTGTGTGGGTGGTAGGGTGTGGTTGGTATGTAGTAATGTCAAGTGTGTGTGTGTGTGTGTGGAGGAGTGGAACTGTGTGGGTGGTAGGGTGTGGTTGGTATGTAGTAATGTCAAGTGTGTGTGTGTGTGTGTGTGTGGAGGAGTGGAACTGTGTGCAATATCATCCAGCTGCGTCTCATCTAAAACGCCCAGTCCTCACTAAACCGCCCTCACACAGTACTGCCCCTTACTTCGTCACTGTCAACGTGCTGCGTTGTTATTGAACATCCGGGTTCTCATGTGCTATCGCTAGGCTGGGGAATATTGAAGTTGCGTTCGATAGATAGGAAAGTGAAAGCATTTGGCGGCTCGTTTATATTTTCTCTAGAGTTAGGTTCGTGAAAATGACTCTTATTCCGATTATAAATGGAGTATTTGCGATATTTAACTCATGCAAACTGCCTACAGCCAGATTGTTTGATGTTAAACGGGAAAAGACTTAACAGGACACGTAGGGCTACATCAACCAAATATTTTTCGGTGTATCCCAACGTTATACCAGTGAATACACTCAGTGAGGCCCCTTCCTTTATACAGATGCTGACTGAAACCGCAGAGCTCAAGTCACGCGGCACGTCCCTCTACCGAATTGCTACGTTATAGTATGATACCGTTAACACAAAAACAGTTTTATTCCGCCATTGAGAGCATACAGAAAACTTGCACTTCCTAGATCGCATGTTGAACATCACTTAAGCGCTTGGGGTTCACTTCTATGCCGCCCCACCACCATTAGCACACATTGGATGATTAAATAAAACAGAATTGTATCTCTCAAACAGTTTATTTCAAACAAACATGAACAGTGAAGACATATTAAAACACATTTCAGACCGACATCATAAATAAATAAATAAAATAAAATAAAATAAGAAATAAAGAATGAATAAAACTGGATTAAAGCTGTGGCACAAGGTCAGGAATCAGCTTGGCAGTGTTAAGTTTCTCTCCTTTTCCCTAGTTTCTCTTCTTCCTTTCTTTTTCAAACTGAACAAAGAAAATCCTTAAACTTCAGATATTATTATATTATATTGCAAACATATCCCCCAATCCTCTCAAAAAAAGAAGCATGTCTCAGAGCATGAAACAAAAAAGCCTGAGATATCCCTATCCCCAGTTTTAGAGATAAGAAATTAAAAGTTACACCTTGCTCTGTTAACTTCAAGGATTTCAGGACAATTTGTGGTCAGATACATTGAAACGCTGTGCAGTGAGTTGGGAGACTGGCTGGACTGTGTGTGTGTGTGTGTGTGTGTGTGTGTGTATGTATTTATTAGTGCCAGACAGGGAGTCAGACATCTTCTATGATGATATCCTATTCATAAACCTATTAAAAAACCCCAGCATTCCCATGTCCAAGCAGAGTGTCTCCTTGATGATGCTCTGCAGGATCTCCTGGGGGAGGACAGGCCTGTCCATCGCTGCCACTTGTTCTGCGGGGCTGGGGAGAGAGAGAAAGAGAGAATACATCAAATAAAAAATAAATGCAAGGTTTGCTTTGTATGATTTACTGTATGATTTACTGCTTTGGGCAATGGCTTAATATTTACATATAATAATTATTTATAATAATAATATTTAAGCTGGGGGGGGGGGGGGGTGCATACCACCCAATATGTATGAGTAGTGAGGAAATTATGGATACACTATATAATGACGTGTTGTTTTTGGTCCAAAGCCAACCACTTTGCACTGCTCTCACACATGCCATTAGCAAGACCTGTAGCAAATTGAAGTCAGTCAGATTAGTGGTTCAGGAGTTACACAGGGAGGCTACGCTGGATGCATGAAGTGAAAACCACTTCTGCCGTAACAATTAGCTTCCACTGTGATCAATGGAACTGGCTACACCACAGAGGGCAGAGCAGTGAACATGCTAAAAACAAAATAGACAAGTCTTTCATGTGCTCATGATATAAATTCACTCAATGGCAATGTAAAGCATCCTGTGTAGCCTGTGGGTTATGCATGAAATAGACAAACAGGGTAACAGACAGGCCTTCCATGTATTAATAGATAGATGTTGGCAAATGGCAATTAATACCTTTCTCTGCTCAATGCTTCAAGGGTGGGACCAACATGCGTTGATGGCAAGGGCAAGAAAGGTGTTCCAGCTTGTTCTGTTGGGGTACAGAGAGAGAGAGAGAGAGAGAGAGAGAGAGGGTGAGGTTTAACTACCATCTTCATGAGCAGAGAGGAAATTACTGAAAGTTTCTTTTGTATAACTTATTACTATGTGGTAGAGTGGTAAAGTACAGTCTCTAATGGCAAAGTACATTCTTTAATACCTTTCTCTGCTCAATGGTTCAAGGGTGGGACCAACATGCGTTGATGGCGACGGCAAGAAAGGTGTTCCAGCTTGTCCTGTTGGGGTACAGAAACAGAGAGGGTGACGTTGAACTACCATCTTCATGAGCAGCCAATATGAGCAGGGAGGAAATTACTTAAAGTTTCTTTTGTATAACTTATTACTATGTGGTAGAGTGGTAGAGTGGTAAAGTACAGTCTCTAATGGCAAAGTACATTCTTTAATACCTTTCTCTGCTCAATGCTTCAAGGGTGGGACCAACATGCGTTGATGGCGAGATACCACTCCCTGCATGCAGCCTCCAGGGTTTGGCTGACAGGTGCCACAGATGTGCTACCTTGACCTGTAGGGCTACAGGAAAGGGGTGGGGGTGCATGTAAACCTGTACAGTAAAGACATGATTTAAAAATGATCTATTCAGGACCAATTTATACTTTCGGTTTGCACTAGGTTTAGGCTCACATTTTTCGTCACAGAGCTCCTCCTTGCAGGCGTCCTTTAACCAAAAGCCTCAAACATTCCACCAAGACTTAAAATGTCATGCTTATATTGCCTCGGTTTCATGTACTCGCTTGAAATGATGGCATGGAGATGAGAGGATGTGTTCAACTATTTATATATTAGCCTACATAACCCAAACAATTCATAGCATATTTTATTGATTCAGGTTTTACATGTGTGGACAGGTCCATGGCGCCGTTGTTCTAAAAGCGAGCTAAAAAATCTAACAACGTTAGTCTACTAGCTTCTCAATCGTATCGTATTTCGATTGCATTTTCAAATAAATGTTTTGTTTTGCACTCTAATTCTTTCTACTAGCTAGCGTTAGCTCCCAAGTGTAGATCACATACAGTATGACGAGAGAAGAGAGCACAGTCTGGCACGGCGCTAACGTTAGCTGCTAACTAGCTATGTCTGTCAGTCGAATTAAGATGACAACCTTAATGTCAGTAACCTGCCTCCCGTGCAGATGGATGAATTGAATACACGAGTGTCTGCAAAAGCTAGACTACAATGTCAGTGCATGTTATCGAAATAAAAAGTATAGCCAACTTACCAACATAATCTACCTAGCAAGATGTCACCATCGCTGAACACTAGTAGAGCGGCGTGCACCGTAGATAGCCTTCTTCTGGAATGAGAATGACATCATACCCAGTGTCCCTTGCGAAATTGTTCACGATTGGCCGGCAAATGTTGGGAATAACGCCCATATGGGCGTGCTCGTATTAAGGCGGCACCGTCAATACTGCAGCTGGACCCTTCTCACTGTGTGGGTGGTAGGGTGTGGTTGGTATGTAGTAATGTCAAGTGTGTGTGTGTGTGTGTGGAGGAGTGGAACTGTGTGGGTGGTAGGGTGTGGTTGGTATGTAGTAATGTCAAGTGTGTGTGTGTGTGTGTGTGGAGGAGTGGAACTGTGTGGGTGGTAGGGTGTGGTTGGTATGTAGTAATGTCAAGTGTGTGTGTGTGTGTGTGTGTGTGGAGGAGTGGAACTGTGTGGTTGGTCAGTCAGATCAACTGATTTTTATTGTCATTTCAACCATATACAGTGAGACAAAACAACATTTCACCATTGATCAAGTGTTATTACATTTAAACTCTATAAAAAAAGACATTTAAGACAAGGCAACATATTTAGTGCGTACATAAAGTTCAGTGACAACTGCATTTTAGAATGAACAGGGAACAGGACAGACAACACAAGTGCTGAAAGACACCTGCCTAGTAGTCATAAATAAGAACCTTTTTCCTTAGTGAATGAACTTCACCAAATCTGCAGTGTGCAGGTTCAACGTGATCTCATGAGATTGCGTTCAAATGCACGCCAACTAATAAGGCATTTTCGCGTGACTATAAATGCATTTTCGCGTGACAGTAAACGCTGTGTATTTCTCAGCAGTCTAATGGGTCTAATGGGACAGGTTCACCAAAGATATGTTGACACGGAAATTGCCGAACATGTACGGACCAACACGAAACCATTCACGTTGGGCACGTCGAGTTCATTCGGATCTGACGACGTGAAGTGACATTTCAAGGTAAGTTGAAATAATAAGCATATTCTTAATACCACGTAAACAAAGCTGGCAACACGTTTAAAATAATTTTCTTAGCTAATATACAGCATCTACTATGATCACGATAGGTGCACGTTTATGTATACATTTAAAAACACCTAGGAAAGATGATCCATGGTATGCTATCCGGTGCATTAATGCTAACTTTAGCCCCTAAGTGACTTATTTCTACATGATGCATCAGCGTGCCATACTGAGAAATTAAAATAGGACAAAATGACATGGCGTTGTGATTAAGGTTTTTATTTTATTAAGGTTTCAATTTCGTCTTGGCTTTGTTCAGCTTAGCGATGCTGGTGCCATGCTATCATCAGAGCCGCTCTGGCTAGCATCTTTAGACAGACATGTGCAATCGATTGCAGCTGGGTGGATGACGGATAGCAAAATTCAGACTGTCCTTTTGTCACACACGTATAAAAAATGGTAATTGTTAAGAATTGATATGGAAATGTTGTTGGTCTGGTAGGATCAACTTCCTGCATACTAAAATTGTTGGTGTTGTATTTAAATTTTGACATAAAACAACTATCCAAACATAAAAAATGTCATATGGTGTGACTGTCCACTATGCGTGTTATTTTCCTAATTAGAATGTATATCCATATAAAGTATAAATACTTTAAAATTTTACCAGGCAAATAAAGTAAGTGGATGTTTTCTATAACCACAGAAAGTTTCGATGCCCATGCATAACGTCCAACTAAGTTCTAATCAAATATATTTTGTCCCTACAATGGACGTCATATGGTGTGACACTATATTTTATATTTTCAACGGGCATTAATTTGGACATCATTGCCATGACACGGACCCTGCTTAATCAGGAAGTTACAATAGCATGTCAGGAGTGATTGCCATGGTCAGGAGGTCAGGTCTGCCTTTTAGATTTTTATATAAAAAGCTCCATATCCGACATCATCAATAGTGGCCATAAAAATTGTTATTTTTCACAAATCTTCTTTATGAATTCTTAGAAAGCATTGCTGCCATGTGGTCAGTTGCATGCTAAATAATATCTAGCTGTATTTAGTTGTCTAATAAATGAGATAAACTGTCAAAATGTCATATGGAGTGACACTATGTAATATGGAGTGACATTGTTATTACATTGTTATTACATTGGGACATTGAAAATGTACAGTCACACTATATGACATTTCTGTCACACTCTATGACCAAACTGCATTTTTATATTGAAATATATGTAAAAACACAAATTAAATTTAAAAATCATATATGAAATATATTAAATCTGTGATAAGAATTTAGCAAAATAGGATCTGTACAATTTATATTTCCCTTTCCCATTTTTCCCCCATGTCACCATGTTTCACATGTAATATGCAGTTAAAAAATAGATGTTATCCCTAAAGTTCTTTTCAGTGGACTTCAAAATTCATTGTTAATGATTTTATTTTCATGAAATACCTTTTTTTGCGCTGATACATTGTGATTTGGTGCATTTCATCATGTGGCGTGACACTATGTCATTTGGTGTGACGTCAAATAATCATAGAAAACGTCATAAAACAAGACTTTCTAACTGACAAATCATGACAAAATCAATAGTGTAGAAAGGAAATGACATCTGCAAGAATCTCAAGAATTTTGAGCAACTTTTGACAAAGAATGTCAGAAATACGCTAAAATATCTGGTTAGAGTTCAGACCATTCTCCTCTTTGACATAATAACTTGTCAAATGTTAAGTTTTTATCCTAAATATTCACAAGCAAATGTTGCATATCAAAGCAAACATGATTAATAAGTACATTGACGTAAATGAAAGAAGAAAAAAATATCTAATTTCTATTTTATATCAAATTGTTTTAATGTCACACCATATGACAGTTTTAGGCACTACCTTGACAAATTCATATATAAATACTTATTTTAATTAAAAAATTAAAAAAATATTTACGTATTGGTTAAGTTTAGACTCACAGCAACACATATAAACACTTTTTAGGGATGATATTTGAAGTTTTTTAAAAATCCTTTTTTCAGGCTTATTTGTCATCCACCCAACTGTCGTTTCCGAAAATGACTAGACCAATCGATCTCCGCAGAAAGCAGTGTGTGGTATGCAGTATTATTACAAATAACACAGCAGTGTAAGGGGCTCAGTTAAAAGCACCTCTTGCCCAGCCTAACCAGTGAACTGTTTAGCTTCCTCTGAAGCTTGCATACTGGGGAGATTCGACATGTAGGCCTACTAAATTGCATTAACAAGAAGGCCTAGCCTAATTGTTGAAAATTAATATAGGCCTAGCTGTAAAAGGCCAGATCAAAGATACCACAGGGAATGTAATAAAACAGCATTTGCAGTGGGGAAATGCAGTGGTTGAAGTGGGGGAATTCATACCATTCATGGCCTACACATGTATTTGCATCACTTTCAGGCATCAGCAACTGCAGGTATGTTGTTTGTGGCTGATCTACAGTCTGTTTTTTTCTGGCTGCTACAGGGCCTTGGCCAACCGTAGCAGCGGTGAGAAGATGGACTTGCATGAGTCTCTGAAGTTGCTGGGGTCACCAAATGGTCTTTTCCTTGCTCCTTCATGAAGCAGCTGCCTCTCATCACCCAGTCCGACCCTCCGGTAAAGAGGTAATAATGCATTCCCTCACATTTCCCTCTTGCTTGCCCTGTAAGAGCTCAATTAGATTGCTTATTTTTATTTTAATTATTCCTGTGTACTTCTTGTGAGTGGTGAAAATGTATTTTTACTGAGTTTGTTAATATTGCACTATTTACATGTATCTATATGCAATTCCTGTGAGTTTTTTTTTTTTAACTCTGGACTAACTTATATACCAATTGGCCTTTTGTTGTTTTCCTCTCTCCCCACTATCAGTGTCCCTGTCCCCCTCCCACCGAATAGACCATGCTACCCCCAGCTCAGCAGTGACAAGATGATGGACAGCGACAGCGATGACATGTAAGTGTTTAGAATGAGAATATAGCCATAATTATTATTATATATAATTATGTGTATATAATTATTATTATATATAATTTATTATAGCTATTTCAACAATATTGCAACAATACAGTTGATAGGAATATGTTTTGTATGTTATGTTGTGCTCACAGATAACACATAACAACATACACAACACAACCACATACAAGACATAATGCAGTGCACAAGGAGTGCAGACAATAGTGCAGAGGAATATAAAATGAGGTAGTGCTTTGTGCATGAGACATAACCATGAGGACGCTTTCTATGACGGCGCAATAGCAGTAAATCATGCCTGCCTGCCTAACCCCAAATTTCATTAGGTGACGGATGAAGTATAGTCTCTGGTGTTGGACTGCCTTTTCTCTGAAATCAACTATGTGTTGTCTTTGCACCACTTCACTAGCTGTGCTACCTCCACCTGTAGGCAGATTCGTTGTTGTCAGATATTAGGTCTATGATTGTTTAGAGAGAGAATAGCAGAGGGGACAAGACACACCTTGGGTGGCGCCTGTGTTCAGAATCTTGACTGATGACGTGTTATTCTGGATTTTAACAAACTGTTTTCTGCGGGACAGAAAGTTGGCATAGTGGGGCATTGACACCAGTGGCCAGGAGAGAGTTGTGCAGTATGACTAGGATGATAAAGTCAGTGATTAGTATACGGGCATAAGTCGACTTGGTTTCAAGATGTTGCAGAATGGAATGTGTACACAGTGAAACTGCATCATCCTCTCCCCTATTTGCCCTATAAGCAAATTGGTGAGGGTCTATCTCAAAGTATGACAGGTACCTACAGACTAGACGTTCAAAGACCTTCATTACAACAGAGGTGAGAGCAACAGGCCTATCATCATTGAGACAGGTATTTTTGTTTTTCTTTGGCACTGGAATAACCTAGGCAGTTTAAAATAGTCAGGTACTGATGCTTTGTTGAGTTGTAGATGTAAGTAAGTATGGGAGCAAGCTTGTCTGCACAGTTTTTCAGTGGTGTGTCTTCTGACATCATGCTTTAGGATGCGGGGCATGTGTCCATCACACAACATGTGTGTGTGTCAGTCAGTAATTCTCTGTAGGCCCTGCCAGAGGCCTTGATATTATGGTCTTGGAGTTCAAATCTTTAGTTAGCTTTGGATGTAGCTATTGCCTTGCAACATTTGTATTTGAGAAGTTTGTGTTGCTCCTTAAGGCAGGTCCTTACTATAGCACTATAGCAGGTAACAGTTTTGGTGGGGCACACAGATTCACAAAAGCAGATGTAGGACATTATGCAGTCTGTGAAACTGTCTATATCGTCCTGATGCTCAGGTTTAAAAACATCCCAATTAGTGATGTCAAAACAGTCATGTAACATGTCAATGGCCTCAGGAGAACTTCTCTTGACCCCCTTAATTATTGCCATTGGATGTCTTAAGTCTCTGTTTATATTTAGGGACAATGAAAATGGTATTGGGGTCAGACTCACCGATTGGTACTCTGATTAGAGCCTGATATGCTTCCGGAATGGAACAATAACACTGGTCCAGTGTCTTGTCAAGTCAGGTGGGGATGTGAATCTGTGGTTTGTATCTGGGGACGGCTTTCTGAGATGTGGTTGAAGTCCCCAAGAACCATAACGGCAGCGTAGGGGTTATAGCTTTCCACGATGCCCAACAATGATGCCACTGCCTCCTTACATCTCCTTTCCCCCTTAAAAACTGACTGTTCCTGTCTCACCACCTTCTATGGTCTTTCCTGTGCTCTCTCTGCGTGCAGGTCCCCAGATACATACATCCTTGTACTAAGCGTGAGCAGGCCACCATATAGTGAGGATACTACTTCTGATGACCACTGTTTTAAAAGTTTATTAGAAGCTGACTGCATTTTATCTGAATTGTGTGGAGTTGTTTAGTTGAGTTGCTCTTCTTTTTACGTGATCTTTTTTTTAATCACCAGTAGATAGACATTAACTGTAGGAAAGCATCAGTCAATTTGAAGAGTTAATATTAAACAAGGCTCACACACACACACACACACACCTGACTTCATTCACGTCTCACATATACCTGACTCTTCCCACTTTTTACATCTCTTGGGCTTTAATTAATTTATTTTCTTTTTGTAATACATTTTTCCCTGATTGTCTATCCCTCTGTGCCCATTTCTGTGCCCTTGTCCCTGTTCCTCCCTGCTCCTTGTTGGTTTGCCCCCTGTCCCCACCAAACCTCCTATCTGGCCACTTTCCTACTGCACTTCTGCACTGTACTTGCTTAAATAGACACCAGACACAAGTTCCACTTTTTTACATAGCAATCATATCCATGTGACAAATAAAAAATCCCTGTATCTTTTATAACAGCACTGTGACGCTGTCTGTCTATCTATCTGTTCTAGGTCCTTGGCCGACCTGTATAGCAGCGGGAAGATGGATGTGCATGAATCCTCCATCATTATCAAGCAAGGTAGCCTAAATCATATATTTGTCTATCTATACTGTACCTGCTGGAATGTTGCTATGTTATCGTGGTTACCAAACTATTGACAATCACAGCTCGGAGTCTGTGCTTTGTAGAGTGTAACTGGGATGAATTAATTGGAGTAGTATAAATCTTATATATTTAGACTGCTCCTGGTGAGTTAATACGACTTCATCTATTTTGTCTGGCTTGACAATGGTATTCAATTCTCTGATTGGCTGAGGGGATGGGCATTAACTTCATATAAATGAGACGTTTATGGTAAAAAAGTTTTACCACCGTTCCATATCATTGCTTTTCAGAATGGTAACTATAACACAGTAAGCAGCCTTTTTGATCTAAGTTTACCCAAAAATACAACCCCAACTGAACACATTAATTTATTTTAAAATGAAGTCCCATGTTCGTTTCATGTTTTTACACTTGCTTAAATATACAGCTGATTAATACCAATGGGAGAGAAGCGGGGTGGCACTGTGGCAGCCTTCGTGTTTGATGGAAATAATGTCTCGGCCGAGGCAGGCAACATACCTCGTCGGAGTTCTAAACGCTTCCCTCACCATTATTTCCATCGAACAGGTCACCTTGCCGACCACTGTCCCTTACATAAGCCTTATTTTACCCTCCTATCTGTAAAATATCCCTATTCTCTTGTGGTAGGCACATATTGACAATTGAAAAGCACCGCACAGAATCAGCATATTTTTTAACTTTGGGATAAATCAATTGCAGTAGCATAAATCATCTATTTTTTTAGAAATCTCTTCACTAGTAGATGTTGTTTCATCTATTTTATCTACCTAGAATTGATATTCACATTTTCTATTATTATCTGATCTCCAGGTTGTCCACTTGTCCGTCTCATCCTCTAAGAAAGGCATACTTTTGGCGTTTGATGAGAAGAAGCATGTATTCATCATCACTGCCTACTGATCACAACATCCCACCCCATCGTTCAGCCTTGGAGTCGTTTATGAGACCAGATGACAGATGTGTCTGCCAGTCAGATTTCCATTGGCATCTGCAAGAAGAGTCTTGACTACTCAAGAACAACTTTATGCCCTTTGATGACTATCTGAAGAGGTACTGCTGGTGAAAGCTTCTCACCCTTTTATCTCATGAGGTCTTCTGCACTACTACATTAATACTTTGTCATGCCATACTGCTAAATTGTTACTACATTTGATTAATTTTCATGTCCATCTTTTTGTTTATATATTTGTCTTATTTTATAATATTATATTATAATAATATTAGTGGAATTTTATTGTGATCCTTCATTCTCATGACTCAAAACTAAATATTATAGTAATTAGTTACAATCTCAGGATAATGTTTTTTGGTATATTCATCTGTGTCTCTTCATGATTTCCAGGGCATTGCCAAGACAAGAAAAGATGCTGCGAAGAATAAGAAGCAAGAAGAAGACCCAGCTTCTTGACAGCTTCTGGGAATAAATTAGTTTCACCCACCAAAGTCCTATGTTTTGCAATGCCTACTGATTCACAGCCCAGGATCGTGATTTACTGGCCAATGTGACTCTTATCATGAGAACTTTTGTCCATAATAATGTCCTTTGTGACCACGACATGTCATGACCATGACATTATCAGTTGTCTATCCTTAGAAAGGTTTCTGCACCAGCCAACCAGAGTTGGTTAGAGTCTCGGTAGGCTGGGTAGTTATTTGATTGTTCATCAATCCAAATTATGCAATGTAGGGAATAGTTGGAATGATATTATATTCATATACTGTTATTATATATTATATTATATTCATATACGGTGTATAAAATATCGTATCATATTTTGTTATTACTTAAACTAGGAAATTAAGTTATGAATCTGTGTAATAAGTGTAATGCTTCGTGTAGTCCTGCTCTGTGCTCTGTTTTCCTTGTGTTTTATTACACTGGTATTCATATGAATGTACATGTTCAAATGCTCATGTTTTGACCTGTCTTGATTGCTTTACGTACACAAACATACAGGAACCACTAAAGCACCCCATTCTGTGCCCATTCCCTACATTTATGTTTGTTGTGTTGAAATAGGTCCAGTGTCATACCTCATAAGGCAGCATTTCGTTGTACATTTTCAGGCACCCAATAAGGGGTGAGGATTTTATTTACTTAGGTGACTTAATGCATTGATGTGCAGTTCAAAAACTCTGCTCTGTTAAGTCTGAGGTTACAGAAATATGTTTTGGCACTGGTTTTACTTGCACTGATTTGATCTGATTGACATTGTCAATACCATTATGTGTTATCTTTCAAAGATAATCATTCAAATAATTAAAAAAGGGACTAAATTCTCCATATTTTGAGTTGACTTGATATGTTGATGGGCTGAAGTAAATGGATTTTTACCGATGCAACATAGAAATACACTGATGAAATACACAATTGTGGTAGCCTACAGCTGTGGATTTAGTTTTTTTAGAATTCATTAAATAATACACAATATTTGGGTTTGAATTCATGCACAACGGTGTACAATTTAACATCTAAAACATCTAAATTTTGGACAGACATTATACATAAATGTCTAATATTGTGAAATGAATCACAATTTATTAATTTTACCTGCTTTAGTCTGAGGCTAAGTAGATACTTGGAATTACACAATTTTCACACCTATCGGCTGAGACTAGTGATGCTTACAGGGGATAAAATCACTCAAAATACACAAAAACATCTCTATTATGAGTTAACCTGATGTATAAATGTGCAATATGCAGAAAAAAATAAACTTTTACTGACCTCACCCAATGTATTCAAGTCTGAGGCAAAGTAGATGCTTGGAAATAGACAATTTTCGCGCCTATTGGCTGCGACTTTTGATACTTACAAGTCATTATATCATTCCTGAGACACTAAAACATCTAAATGTTGGGCAGACATGATACATAAAAGTGAAATGTGGTGAAATAAATTACAATTTATTCATTTTACCTGCTATGGTAAGTCTGATGCAAAGTAGATGCTGTGAAATATACAATTTTCTCAGCAATTGGCTGAGAATTTTGATACTTACAAGTCATTATATCATTCCTGAGACACTAAAACATTTAAATTTTGGGCAGACATGATACATAAATGTCTAATATGGTGAAATGAATCACAATTTATTCATTTTACCTGCTATGGTAAGTCTGAGACAAAGTAGGCCTAGATGCTTGGAAATACACAATTTTCACACCTATCGGCTGAGACTTGTGATGCTTACAGGGGATAAAATCACTCAAAATACACACAAACATCTCTATTATGAGTTAACCTGATGTATAAATGTGCAATATGCAGGAAAAAATAAACTTTTACTGACCTCACCCAATGTATCAGGTCTGAGCTACAAAACACCCTTTGAAAGTAGCACTGAAAGACCCAATTGAGCACGATAGGTCCTGATTAGCAATATTCTCCATATTTCATGGAACATCAACATGTGGCACATTTTTTGATTCAGGGGGTAATGACAAACTTGTTTGTCAAATTTGAGACCTCTAAGTCCTTGTGCGTGGCTAGGAGGCGGAGCCAAAAATCACAAAATGTGAATTTCTAGGGGGCGCTATGGAGTCTGTAAATGTCTGAGCTGTAATTCGACTTCACTTTCTTGTTCAGCATGTTATAAAGATATCACATGCCAAATTTGAGGCCTCTAGCTGATTGCATATCATCAGGAGGCTGATTGCATGTCATCAGGAGAAAAAATTGAATTTCTAGGGGGCGCCACAGAGTCTGTGAATATGTCTGCTGCAATTTGACTTTACTCACTTATACAGGAATAGCCATAGATGTTATATTTGAAATTTGAGACTGCTACCTGCTTGCATGTTGCCAGGAGGCGGAGCCAAATATTGGAAAAAACACCAAAAAATTTGAAATTCTAGGGGGCGCTATGGAGTCTGTGAATGTGTAATCTGTAATCTGACTGCACTCACATATTTTGGGTTATGCATAGATTTTGCATGCCAAATGTGAGACCTCTAGCTGCTTGTGTGTTGCCAGGAGGCGGGGCCAAATATGAGAAAATTTGAACTTCTAGGGGGCGCTACAGAGTCTGTGAATGTATTAACCGTAATTTGATTGTACTTCCATATTTAGTGTGACACATAGATGTCACATGGCAAATTTCATCTTTGTATGATGAATGGAAATTAGATATGCTAACCCTGGGTCTCAATATGCACAAACTCCATAGGTCAATTGGGGCATGATAGGGTTAAAACAGTAATTGTTGACAAAAATGAACATGTGCAACATATATTGATAAGAGGGAGAAAACAAACTTCTTTGACAAATTTGAGACCTCTAGCGCCTCAAGTGTTGTCAGGAGATAGGGCTAAATATGAGAAATTTTACAGAGTCTGTGAATGCTTGAATTGTAATTTAATTGCACTCTCATATTTGTCTGATACATTTTTCATGTATGAGGCTACAGTTATGCAATCAAATATTAAAAATACATATATTGTAGGAGTTGACAAACCAGTCATTTTGCAGTACCATGTAAAATCTGAGACATCAGGTTGCTTCTGTGTTGCCAGGACAGAGATCTGAAGATGATCAGAGCATTTTTTTTTTTTTTTTTTTTTGGCTGGCACTAGTCTGTGAATGTATGATTGGTGACCACTTTCATATTTTTGCTTCTTATGAAAGTTATATGCCAAAGAAAGTCTGAGTCTATGAGGTTTGCCAGTGAGTGTGAATGTGAAAATAATTCTGCCTTGACCTTGGTCTTAAAAAGAGTGCAAACTGCAGTAGTCAGAACATGCAATAGGCAACCAAAAAGGTGTATTTACAGCATCACACATCAGGAAGATCACACTAGTTCCTTTGGGATCAAATATTTTATTGTATCATTCCATTAAACACTGAGCAAAATAAAGCTTAAAATAAAGCCACAATCAGATGAATGAACGAATGAATGAATGAATGAATGAATGTCAATAGTTACAAAATCAACAATTACGTTATTGAAGTATAGAAATAGAATCTGGTTTCTGTGATGTTTGGCGGAAACAATAGTAATCAAAATTGAGTGTGGTTCTACAATTTTCAGTTCAGTTAACATTAGAATAATGAGAAAGAAGGACTGCAATAAAATACTGTTGATAAACTAGACATTAATGTTAAATGTGACTTGTTGGTGGAATTTTCAAGACAAGTGAAAAACGAGATCACTGGAGATTTCAATGTTTCATTTAGATTGATTTGTAGTAGTGATTAAAATGCCTAATAAACACAAATTACTTGTACAACTAAAGCCCACAAAAAATTCAACCTGGCAAACACAATAGAAACCACCATACCTAGCCGAGCAACTTCAAGTAACCCAACAGCAGCAATCAACATAGCTAACCTTGCAACCACCATAGCAACAAAGATACGTACCCTAGAAACAGCCTAGCAACCACTTCCAAAGTTGTAACCCAGCAACCAACATAGTAACAGACAACATTTACCCTGGTAACAGCCTAGCAACCACTCCAGTGCCCTAGCAACAGCCTAGCAACCACTTCTACATGCAACCACTTCCACATTTGACTAACCTGGCAACCACCATAGCAACCATGGCACTTGCCTTAACAACAGCTTAGCAACCATGGTACTTTCCCTAGTAACAGCCTAGCAACCAACTCAAGTACCCCCTCGCAACAGCTTAGCAACCACTTCCATACTTGCAACCTAGCAACCAACATAGCAACTGACATGACTTACTTAGCAACCACCATGGCAACCGTAATTTTACCCTTGCAACAGCCTAACAACCACCTCAAGTACCCTATCAATTGCAGAACAACCCCTTTGACAATTGTAACATGACTAACCCAACAACCACCCTGGCAACCATGATACATTCCCTAGCAACAGACTAGCAACCACCTCAAGTACCCTAAGAACAGCCTAGCAACCCCATTGACAATTGCAACCTAGCAACCAACATAGCAACCAATATGACAAACCTAGCAACCACCCTGAAACCATAATACTTACTCTAGGAACAAGACTAGCAAAAGTACCCTAGCAACCACTTCAACAGTTGCAACCTAGCAAACAACATAGCAACCAACATGACTAACCTAGCAACCACCATGGCAACCATAATTTGTACCCTAGCAACAACCTACCAACTACCTCAAGTACCCCAACAGCCTAGCAATCCCTTTGACAATTGTAACATGACATCTCAAACATCTCAAATACAGCTACCTAGAAACCACTTCTGCAGTTGTAACGCAGCAAACAACATGGTAATAGACATGATTAACTTAGCAACCACCATGACTAACTTAGCAACAACCATACAGCCTAACAAACACTCAAGTATCCTTGCAATAGCCTAGCAAACACTTTCACGTTTGCAACCTAGAGACCAATATAGCAAACAACATGACTAACCTGGCAACCACCATAGCAACCATGGCACTTGCCTTAACAATAGCCTAGCAACCATGGTATTTACCCTAGTAACAGCCTAGCAACCACCTCTAGTATCCTAGCAACAGCTTAACAACCGATATGGCGAACGATATGATTAACATAACAACCACCCCAGAAACAACCATCCCTCCCCCAGCAACAGCCTAACAACCATCTCAATTAACCTAGCAACAGCCTAGCGATCACTTCCACAGTTATAACCTAGCAACCAACATGACT
>JAODXP020002148.1:25000-27790 GCA_027497455.2 Sardinella longiceps | reverse complement strand
GAGAGAGAGCAGAACACCAAAAGGTCAAAGGTGAATGGATGAGTGGTTGAGTCACGGAGTGCAGAGCGAATAGCCCACAGCCAGGTGGGTAACAGATGGTACTCAGCCATGTCAGGTGACACAACACCTCTCACATGCCCACTGATCAAGTAATGAGTGTGTCTGTGATATATTTATATGTGCTGCTGAGATTGAGAGGGTGTGTGTGTGTGTGTGTGTGTGTGTGTGTGTGTGTGTGTGTGTGTGTGTGTGTGTGTGTGTGTGTGTGTGTGTGTGTGTGTGTGTGTGTGTGTGTGAACTACTTTATCCAAACATGATTAAATGCATTTAATATGGGTTTACTTTCCATTAAACTGGAGGTGGAGACTGACCTTGTTATCTTGGGAGTGGGGATGTGGATGTGGTTAGACACACCCCAAGATTTACTTCTCTGACACACCCACCAAACTAAGTAAAAAAAAAAAACACTTAAGTTTCAAAGTGTTTCACATTGTAACCAAACACACAGTTTAATTACAAATTCAAACAGTAGTAAAATGGTGCACTATTGAGCTTGCTCCCAATGATGACTCTTGTGTCTTGTGTCCAGATGATGTCGTGCTTGCCCACAGCGACCCTCCCATGCACTCCTGCCTCCCTAAAATCTAATCCCCCCACAAAGGAAGAGGAATAAGGACAACAGCATTACATTGACTACTGACATCTGCTTCACTCCTCCTTCATCCCTCTCTTCCCCTCCTCCTCTACTCTCTCCTTCACTCCCAAACTCCCAATCGGCGGATGGACGCAGTTATCGGACACTTCCATACTTGATTGCCTGCTTTGTAATTAGGCATTGCAAGGCAAACACAGCATGTGGGATCGTAGCACAGGGATGATTACAGCGTGCTACCCGGCCACCGCAGCCCGAACCAATCGATAAGTAACATCTTGAAGACAGAGTCGATAGCTGTGCATCACCGCCCTGCACCTCTCCTCTCTCTCTCTCTCTCTCTCTCTCTCTCTCTCTCTCTCTCTCTCTCTCTCTCTCTCGAGTAAAACTCTACTCTGACTTAATTGTACTGTAGGCTGTGTATATCTTATTGAGTGGAGAAAGAATGAACAAGCTTCTTTGAAGGCAACCAGACAGGTCTTACGGCCTGAAAAGACACAGTTGAGGAGTCTTTTCTCTGAAGTTTTTCAAACTTGTGTGGTGTAAAGAATGACCTTGTCGAGTGCTGTACATGTGCATTTGTTGTTTTTATACATCATAGAATGAGATGCTGAACTGTTGATTTTATTACCTCCGCCAAGGAGGTTACGTCGCGTTGGTTTGTCTGTCTGTCTGTTTGTCTGTCAGCAGGATAACTTGAAAAGTACTGCATGGATTAGATTAAATTCGGACAATGTGTATATTGGGACATGCAAGAACAGATTAGATTTTGGTGGCGATCTGTGATCCAGAACATGATCTGGAATTTATGTTGTGTCTGTGACCACATTGCCTTGGCGGATGTCTGCACTCTCTGAGCGCTTTTCTAGTATTCCAATATATTGTCTAGATTATCTCATCTATTTACATTAGCTTTTGTGATGAAGGAATATCTACAGAGTTAACAAATGGTCAGTTTAAGCTGTATTGTTGTGCGTGTGTGTGTATATGTGTGTGTGTGTGTGTGTGTGTGTGTGTGTGTGTGTGTGTGTGTGTGTGTGTGTGTGTGTGTGTGTGTGTGTGTGCAAAATAATCACAGATGGGTATGTACTGTTTTGTAAAATACATACGTAACAGTACATACAACATACATACAGTACATACATTCAACCAGTCTGTCCTTTCTGTATGCTTTGTAAGGGGAAATGGTTGATCCTGAACTTGCCCTGTACTGGTTCAATGTAGTAGCACTGGCTTTCCCACATGCATTACATTACATTATAATACATTACATTACATAGTATGGGTGTAATGACCCCACAAACATGATAAAAGAGTCCATACATGGAGGTCGATAAAGACATCTCACAGACATCTCCTAGGATCCAATGATGGCTCAGACTTAACATTGATCACCATCAACAAACACATGACCCAAGCTGACCCCCCTATGCATGCAAGCACACACACACAAACACACACACACACACACACACACACACACACACACACACACACACACACACACACACATCATAATGGGCAGGCATAATGGAGCACATCAGTGAGGTCATTGCTCAAGTGAGGTCCAGGCTCTATAGGTCTACTTTGTCCCTGACATTCACTCACACTCACACACACACACACACACACACTTACCAACATACACATGCATCATTACTTCAGAGCTACTTGAGTGTTCACATTGTCCACACGCTGTCTATCGACTCTTCCCTTGCCTTGTTCAAGCAAATGGTTTCACACAAACACACACACACACACACACACACACACACACACACACACACACACACACACACAGTCATTCAATGAACCTTCACGGCATGACTTTCTGATTATAGACCCGGGAGCCTGCTGGTTAAGACCATTGCCTGTAAAAATAAATAAACAAATAAATAAATAAATAAATAAATAAATAACAAACTGCCCATTTCCCCTCCTGCTCAGTCATTCGCTCCAGAGGCCAAGCAGCAGAATACATTCAGCCTCCAGGGAAGGATGGCCACTTAAAAAGACTTAGAAAGTCAACTCACCAATGCTACCGACTGTGTTACAGGCACCAATACAGCAGAAAGGAGGAAGTGTGGACTGTAAAACTGGCTTGGGAAAACAGCACACACTTTGCAATTCTATGGAGC
>JAODXP020002148.1:12500-20000 GCA_027497455.2 Sardinella longiceps | reverse complement strand
AAATAGATTAGAATATTAGCATTAGGGTAGTTATTAGTGAGTCTTTTTACTCTACATTTTTAGAGAGTTATTGGGTGGGCTTAGCCTTAAACACCAGTCTTTTGAATTGGAGTCTACATCTTCTTTGTTTCATCGATTGGTCATAGCAATTTCCCATTGTGTACAAAATTTGTAAGATAACTTCTAGTTCAGCCCAAGGCTGAGCTTAGTCTATCGATCATTGCCAGCTTGCCATCTTGTCAGGCTACCATATCTTGGCAACCATGCCAGAACATTTAAAAACTAAAACATGGTGTTCTCATATATCTAGCTAGATCGTACGTTTTTAGCCGGTGCCTTGATGTCTTCTATGATAGCTAACAAATTAGATAGTAAATATAGCAAGGCAGCTTTCAAATTCGGTCAGCCAATATCATTTTGTTGTTTCAAACAACCCTTTTTTTGCAAGCTCTCTCCCTTCACTTTTTATCTCTCCTCCTCCACCAGTCTATGGGTGTCCCCATCCACACAACAGCATCTCCCTATCCGGGGTCAGCTCTATGTTCCCACAACTCTATGTTCCCACAAATCTATGTTCCCACAACCCTATGTTCCCACATTTCTTAGGAAATTTGGGAAATTGGGCCCTATGTTCCCACAGCCCCGCATGCTCTCACATTACAAAGATTTTCTTAAAAATTAGCCCCTATTTTCGCACAGCAATATGTTCACACCAACACAGGTAATATTTATCCAGTTAGCCCTTCCATTCAAGAAAAAAGAACAAAAAAATAGAAATGTGAGAATATAGGGCTGTGGGAACATAGAGCTGTGGGAACATAGACACTCTCCCCTGTATCCCCCACATTGAACAGCTATAGGGAGTCTTGGAGGTCAAGGGAAGGGCAATGGATTTCTACCACGCCAAGCTGCTGATTTTACATATCCCTTTTGCCTGCACATTTCTGCTAATGTGAACATTGCCGACGTTCGTTGATGCCTGTTGTTAATTTTTCGAATCACACGCATAGCTATTGAGATAGCTGCTGCCTTACAAGGGTCGATTTTTGTGCCTTTCCAAAGGGTTCTCTTCCAATGAATCTCTGATTTAAAGGCAGTTTCAGTTCATTACTCTTTCATAAAGCTGACAAATGCATTGTGAACACAGAGATGGATTTGTCTTTAACCGTCCCCCTCCGGATGGATATCCTAACAATTCACTGACATCCTCTGACAAAAAAAACAGTACTAAAGGGTTTGTGTGAATTAAACCACACTCTCCTCCTTTTCCTCTTCATTCTCCCTCTCACTCTTGCTTTCCCTTGTGTCCTTCCTTTCTCTCGCTCCCTCTCTCTCTCTCTCTCTCTCTCTCTCTCTCTTTCCTCTGTCTTTATCGTTTCGCTCACTCTTTGTCATTCTGCCTTGTTCCTCTCATCTCTGTCTGACTGCCTTCCAAATGCAATTAGTAGACACATTCCCGGCGAAATGGCGGGAGCGGCAGCCGTAAAAGTGGTGCGAATGAATTGTTAATGCAGTCTGCCTCATGCTGAGCCTCACTCTGGCAGGGATGGGATGCGATGCGATGTGGTGGTACAGCGCAGCACAGAGTGAGGAAGACAAAACACACACAGGCACGCACACATGGCTGGACTAATTGGCAAACAGACGCTCCTCACCAAACAATCTCTTCTGCCCGCTTACCACCGCTGCTAAGGAAGACATTGAGGGAATATGGGTAGGCCTACTGAGAGAGAAGACTGAAGAAACACTTGAGCGAGTGAGTGAGCGAGTGAGTGAGTGGGTAAAGGCATATGTGTAGGGATCGGAGAAAACAGAAAGCAATTGTTAAGGCCTGCTGGGCCATCTGCCAGTTGTCTTTGTCTCTCTACTTACAGAACTTGCAGGTGAACCTCAAGAACATGAGATTTGCAAGTAGTTGTTGATTAGTCACACCTATGGATGTGGACTGCATTTAAAAAGAGCAGCAACCTTTTCTGTCAATATCCCAACCGTCAGTCAGAATTACAGGAGAGTTCTGTTAAAACTACGTCTCCAGGGCCAAAGTTATAATCTACTTCGGGGTTAAGGTCCCTACTCCCTTCCACTAGACATGGATGTTGGCAATGAGCGTTACACAGGACTGCTTCGTTGGAGGATTTTTCTACCAGCAGGACCGTCAACTGGCTCCGGTCACCGCTCTAACACACTGACTCTCTCGCAACCTCTCCACAGCAACTCTACCCTCACCAACCCTTCATACACAGCATCTTAAAGGACCCTGCACTAATTTGCAACACATGGGAGGCCATTCTTTCTGACATTTAGATTTCGAGCATGCAACACCACACTCATACTAGCCTGATTGCCATCGACTTTCAAAGCTCTGCGAGAGTTTTGTCTGACCAAGAGCCTGTGCAACAACAGTTTCTCAAAGCGCATGGTTGACCCGCCTCCCTCAAATGCCTCGATTTGCTACTGGTCGATGTTAGACAATGCTGTGCCAAAGCAAAACCAATCACAACACTCTTTCCTCTGACGTACTTGACCCCTTATAACATCAATGAATGAATGAATGCATGCATGAATGAATGAATGAATGAATGAAGGTCAAGGCCACCTAAACATGGACAAGATCATACAAATTAACCAAAATCAGAAAAAAATGTAAAAGTTATTTTCTCTTGTCTTCTCTTATTGTTCTCTTTCTTTCTATTTATTTCAATCTTTCTGTCACTCTTTACTCTCTCTCTCTCTCTCTCTCTCTCTCTCTCTCTCTTGATTTAAATTGTTCCAGACCTGCAGAACATCACCAGTGTGCCAAATGGACAACACACTGCAGCAAAAAAAAAAAAAAAATCAAAACAAAACAAAACAAAAAAACAAAATGTAATATCAAAGAAGAGGAAGAGGAAACAGGTGGAGATGTATGGAAGGTTCCGGCAGCCTGCACTACGCTGCCTGCCAGTGAGCACTCAGGGTTTCCCCCGGCGATCGCCATGGTTGCTACTGCTGCCAAGGAGACGCTTCACAGGCTGCAGGACCCTGAATTATTCACCAAGGTAAGTAGAGCTGGGCTTTGGGAACCGAGATGTTGTGGTCGTGACTTTTACTGGAGGTGTTTCTGTGTGTCAGTGGTGGTGGTTGAGGGTTGAGGGGGCGGGGGTTGTGGGGAGGTGAGGACAGGTTTCCAAGAAGCAGAGTGTGTTTTGACATGTTTAAGGTGTGAAGGATGACCTGCTGACGGGTGAAATCCGGTCAGACGGCCTCCAGAGGTCGAGGAGGAGGAGAGTCTGAGGCCGAAGTACACAAAGTAGACAAATAGAAAAAAAACAAAAAACATCTTTCTTCCAAAGAGAGAGAGAGAGAAAGAGAGAGAGAGAGAGACATAGAGATGGAGAGGGAGGGAGGAAGTTAGTAAGAGAGCAGCACTGGACTGATGAAGAATCTGCACACACACACACACACACACACACATACACACACAGACAGAGTTTCTCTCAGTATAATTAAGGACAAATTACAACCTCAGAGGTTGAACGCATCACTGCATCTTTATCAGAAGATAGTGTGCAGGAGGCCACTGAATATTAACAAATTAGCTCAATGCTCCACTTCTAAGCCAGAGGATTCTCGAAAGGCCTGCTAACACAGTAAGCCTCATTACGGTAAATGACTTGCGCAAAGGGATGACTCTTCACAAATATTGCCAAAGATTATGATTACCATTATGTCCCAAGCTTGTTATCTCTGCCTTTATTCAAGTAATGAGAAGCCCTGATATCGTTTTTTTTTTTTTTTTTTTCCCTCATGCGATTAACGGCTCTTTTGAAGACAGCCCTCTCTGTCTAATCAAGGCATGAATGGAATGACCCCAGCAGATGGAGTGGGTCTTCACAGATGACAAAACAATCCCAATGAAAATTGGTCTTGCAAATTGTGGTGCAAATGTTTTAAATAATTAATTCAAAGCGAGTCTCCGTCAGTAAGAGCTCTCTCATTATGCTATTACGACGGCTAAAAGGACTCGATTCTACGCTCAACGCTCCACACGTAGCTTATGGTTAATGCTAGCATCAGTTTGAGTTTGCTTTAAGGAAAAAGGGGTTAATGTGATTTTAACTTTGTTAGCTGACATTCTCCCCTAACCCTGTACAGGGGAGTCACAGTGGGGGAAAAAGGAGGATTGAGTTACCAGGGCCCCAATAAGTGGGAGGGCCCTTGAAGAGTCTGGAATTGTATTCTAGGCAGCGAGAAGGCCCATGACTACTGCTTGTACACAGGGCCCCGAATTTGCTGCTACACCCCTATTCCCCATACAGTCCAGAGCCTATGGGGACATGGAGATATAGTTTAAGGCAGCAATGTGTATTAAATGAAGCCAGTCCTTCACACCCACCAGATGAGATGGCTAACCCTATAGCCCCTCAGGACATAGCAGTCCATAGCAGAGCAGTGATCTATTGCTCATCCATCTCACTCATCTCCTATAATCAGGGAGTGGGGGAGAGAGGAGCGTAAATACCATCCTTCATCATCACCTCAGGACCCCTCTGTGTGTGTGTGTGTGTGTGTGTGTGTGTGTGTGTGTGTGTGCATGTAAGTGTGTGTGTGTGTGTGTGTGTGTGTGTGTGTGTGTGTGTGTGCGTGCGTGTATGTGTGGTCACCTCATGTCCTCCCTGTGTGTGTGTGTGTGTGTGTGTGTGTGTGGCCCTGTGGCTATTTCATCAAGATAGTAGTCATGCTCTGACTGGAGGGGAGGGCAACTCTAAGAGAAGACTCTGGAGAAGTCTCCACCTACATGTACCTGGCTGACACGCTAGCCTGCCTCCTCTCCTCTCCAGCTCAACACCGCTGTCTGGGGAACACTGTCTGTCTGGCCCCAGTCTCATTCACTTCAGCATGAGTGTTGAGTTAGGACAAGAATTAGTCATTTCCCGATCCCACCCCATCTCTTTCTCCCACTTGTTTCCTGTCATCTCTACACTATCCTATCTGATTAAAGGCAAAAAGCCCAAAAAATATCTTAAAAAAAAAAAAAAAAAAAGAATTAGCCTGGCTTTGCCTTCCTACATATCTCCGCTCAATAATCATTTCCTTCCATGACTCCGTCTGGCATTCTGTCCATTGGCATCGTTTGCAGAGATCAATTCCATACCGTGCTAAAAGCAACCAGGATCGGGATTTGTGAGTGATGACGTCAGCTTTCTGTTGTTGTAGCGTAGCTTATTTCACGAACAAGCTGGTGCATAACTTTAGCGACTGGGTGAAATCAGATTTAATCGTTTCAAACTTCTACAGTTCACACCTCCAGCTTGCAATCGTTTGTCAATGGTGAAATGCCAGACCCTTGTACGAAGCTAAAGCGACCCAAGGGGATGGCCAAAGCCAGGCTAGACAAGAATAAGAGTTGTTCTAATTCCAACCCTACCTCTGCATGTCTAACTGTGTTTTGTGTTGCAGGAAAGTAATAATAAATAAGAATAAATAATCAATAGATTAATAAAAAGAAGATGAAGAACAGGGGTACTTGTTTACATTCACAAACTCATCCAAGGATGTGTATCAGTAACTGTATTTTATGTTATTTTCAGTCATGGAGGTGTCCTATATATGTGGGTGTTCAAAGTGTTTGTGTTTGTTACTATTTCATGCTTCAACAAGACGAGAAAGTGTCCTAAATATGAGCATTCATAAAGTGTCTCTGTCTGTCACTGTATTTTTATGATATGATAGAATAGGTAGAGAATGCTGTCCTAAATCCAGTGCTGATATAAAAGCGTCTGTCCTTTGTATTTGTGTGTGTGTGTGTGTGTGTGTGTGCGTGCGTGCGTGCGTGTGTGTGTGTGTGTGCGTGGTGTGTGTGTGTGTGTGCGTGTGTGTGTGTGTGTGGTGTTTGTGTGTGTGTGTGTGTGTGTGTGTGAGTATTTGTAAGTGTGTTTCTTCCTCTCCTCACCACAAATAATGCCGGTGTGTGTTTAGTCCTCCTTCCGCTGCCCCCCAAAAAAGTCTGTAAAAACCCACAGGGAAATAGGAAACAATAACACTGTGGAATCAACAGCAAGACAATAAAAATAAAAAGAGATAAATAAATAAGAGATGAAGCCTCGGTGTCTCTCGATTCGGCTCTGAATAATTTAACACTGAAAATATTTCAGGCAGGGAGTTGAGTGGACTGGAGGGGCGTGATTGGCCAAGGTGGGAAGACACCCAGCTGTAAAAGTGCATGGGAGCATGAGAGCACTGAAACAAACTGTGTGTGTGTGTGTGTGGTAACGGGTGTTTGATGGTTTGTTTATGTGTGTGTGTGTGTGTGTGGATGGGTTTGCTGGAGTGTGTGTGTGTGTGTGTGTGTGTGTGTAACGGGTGTTTGGTGGAGTTTGCTTATGTATGTGTCTGTGTGTGTGTGTGTGTGTGTGTGTTTGGTGGAGTTTGCTTATGTGTGTGTGTGTGTGTGTGTGTGTGTGTGTGTGTGTGTGTGTGTGTGTGTGTGTGTGTGTGCAGTGGTGTAGTGGGGATTTTTGAAGTGGGGGTACCCCCCCCCCCCCCAAAAAAAAAAAAAAAAAATGCTTTACCTCAAGTAGCTTACATGATTGTTATTAGGCTATTACATGACTCACTTTCAATACAGAACTTCTAGCTGCCAGTGAAGCAACATTATAGTTTCCATTCAACATTTATGATTTTAACATCATCCATATTCACGTAGGCCTACAAAACATGACTAAAAATAAGCAGATGCATTTAAGTGGTGTAATGATCCGTGAACTAGTTTGCTCAAACTCCAACATGAGGTTGCATTAACACGCATAGAACAGTAAACTTAATGCGCTAGATAGCCTACAGGTAAGCCTGACTATTCTATAAGCATTAACCTTACAGCAAACGACCTGCCTCAGTAGCCTACGAGTTGAACTTAGCTAAATTTACTGTTTTGGGCTACGAATCCAAAATGATGCGTCCTTGCGCTTATTCAAAATCAATAGACAACACTGAAACCAACATTCAACACTTCAAAGCCCTTAACCGCAGACGCTGCCTCAGTTTTTAAAAAGCAACGGTATAACGTAGGCTACATTTGATGTTTTGGTTCAAACTAACGACATTGTAAAAAGTAGCCTGGCTACAGAGCCACGCAGGTCAGAGAGCTGCAGAACTCGGTTGCGACCGAGGGTGTTTGAGTGTGTGTACATGCGTGTGTGCGTGCCCCTGTCACATATTCCCCTGGCCCTGTTCATTGGTTTGAAATGTCTATTCAGTGTAGGTAGGCCTATGCTATGCATGTTGCTTTCACTCTTGCGTCCGACGCCCACCCGTACAAATTCGTTTATGTTCACCACTGTCAATGGTTTAATATAAAGGATTTTTAGGCTTTTTAATTATTATTATTATTTTTTTTTTCCACGTGAGAAGTGGGTGGACGGCGTACCCCTGTGTGTGTGGTAATGGGTGTTTGGTGGAGTTTGCTTGTGTGTGTGTGTGTGTGTGTGTGTGTGTGTGTGTGTGTGTGGTAATGGGTGTTTG
>JAODXP020002148.1:0-2500 GCA_027497455.2 Sardinella longiceps | reverse complement strand
CACACACACACACACCATTTTCTCTACCACGACCATTGAATGATTCACCACTGTCATCCATCCCATTCACTACGTGAAGAGAGAGAGGGGACAGCACCACACACACAGGGGCAATCACAAACACACAAAGAGCTGACAACACACACAGACACGCACCCACACCCGGCCACCCACCCACCCACACACACACACACACACAAACAAACAGACGCACACACACACACACACACAAACAAACAGACGCACAGGGAGTGCAGTAATACCCACACACTTATACTATTGTTTTCCACACCAATGAAGGAACAAACTTCAATCCTTCAACCCTAAACAATAACAACAATAAAAAAAAGAACAAAAACAACAACTTTGCCATTTCCCTTCCATGTGAGCAAAGCATAAAAGGAAAGCAAAACAAAACAATCCTCTTCCTGGGCGTTCTTTTGGCACCCACTCTAACGGCTGCAGAAGCCAATTCCTGGACTGCAGACAGGCGACTCAATACCACACGCTGAGCCAGTCAAACTCATGCGTGGAGGAGACTTCAGTACTACCATTGGTCTGAGTTTACTGGGCTTACTACTACACAGCTCCTTCACACCTCAAGTGTGAAATGAAAAATACAGATCAACTTTTGTCTTCCATGAATGTAAATTTGTTTATTTGTATGTTGCTGTTGTTGTTTTCTTTTGTTACTATTTATTTATTTATTTATTTATTGTGTATGTATTTAGTGTGTGTGTGTGTGGAGGGGGGGGGGGGGGGTTAGGCACCCTTTAAGAGGTACTGACAGTAATCAATTAGATGTGAATGGATATAAACATGAAACTTACAAGTGGCTTTGAAATGGTTTTGAGGTGGTACTGTCCAAGGTGCTGAATGCATGAGTGCAAGGTGTCCTGTAGTGGCCTGGACAGCACACAAACTCACTTTGCTCATTTAGGACTTACACAGTGTAATACTTGCTATTCCAGACATGCATGGCAAACGCAGAGACTCAGGCAGAGGGGGCACTGAAAAGAATTTGAAGGCATTATGAGGTAGAAGAACTTCTTGTAAAAGCTGGAGTAGAACTGGTATGGGAAGTTTCTTGATTTAGACTTCATAATGCTGCACGCTAACAGGGGTTTTAAAAATGTAGTCTATTTTAAAAATGTAGTCTACTTTTTTTAAAATTACCGTTAGGATAGTGCTCAAATCTTAACACTTAGGGGCCCCTCAATAGGCTTATTTTATTTTAGAAGAATAAATGGTGAGGAGGCGGTAGATGGACCACTAAAACCCTCTGCATGAATCAGACTGATTGCAGGTAATGTAACCACTTAAGGCAACAAGGTGTTAGGGAAATAATACACCAGGTATGAAGGATGGAGGTAAAATCATTAAGGGACAAAATAACTTGCAAACTCATGGTGAAGGCATGGTGAGCTTTTGTCTAAAAGCCTATGCGTCCTGTGATGAATGCATCTGTGCTTTTTGACTATGGAGCTGTGTAAGTTACTAAACTAAAACATACTGTTAGGCGGCTGCCCCACTGATCATATCAACCAAACAGAAAAAAAATAAATAAATAGGCAAACGTAAGAGAATTAATCGTAGGCTACAGCGCACCCTATATGATATCATATTTGTGAGTTCATTTTTGTCCCTCAGAGATACCAACGCCTCTAATCTTTAATTATCTTTAAAAGATAACATATTTGTCATGAAAATTAGGAACATTTCTAAAAAGATGCAGGCATATTTACAAAGGCTCTTTGGCGTTACTCTTATCATTAAAAAAAGATAACAAGAAATACAAAAATTATTTTCCTGAGGAGTTATAGGAATGGACAGGAGAGTGACAGGGGCAAGGAATTAAAGCAATGTTATGTAACTAATCACCAGTGTATGAGATGCCCTTTTATATCATATCAGACAATTCACTTAAGCTTGCAACAGACCTACCAATTATTAACCCTGATTTTGATACGATGGAACGTCCGGGCCAGTCATGGGTAGTCACGGGTAATCATGAGTGGTCGCAAGTTTCAGTCGTGGCTAGAATCGTTATGTGTGTTTGGGTGACAGATTTATAACGATGCGATTCTTCCCATTGTTGACGCAATTAAGACTGGGTCGGACTGAATCAAACATGTTTGATATGATCTTAACCAGTCCGTTCTGAGGTCGCTATGATACCAATTATGACATAAAAATGCTGACAACTCAATCGTTAGGTTTGTGCTCATGAACGACTGTCAATCGTCCCAGATTGAGTCTGTAGGTTTGGCTCACTAATCGTAAAAGACTGGCGTTCTAATCGTAAAAGACTGAGAAAGTCGGTAGGTCTGTTCCCAGCATTAGGTACCCTCTCCAAATTAATTTGGTTGTCATACGAATGGTGAATAAAGATAAGTGCTATTCACTGGACAGTTGTGTGTGGAGGGAATACTGTACCACTGCTACAAAATAAAAGACAGTTGTGTGTGGAGGGAATACCACCACTACAAAATAAAAGACA
>JAODXP020002147.1:0-26808 GCA_027497455.2 Sardinella longiceps | reverse complement strand
AATAGCGTTCAGTTACACGTATTGCTGTTTACATAATTCATGGCAAACATCACATTGCACTTGTGTTATGCTTTGCACCTGAAAGTTTTAGGTAAGTTACCTCACTCACGTCAGATCATGCGCTAAGTAACTTTCGTAAGGCACTTCCGCGCAACGATCTGATGTTGAAGCCCATCAGAGAGATTTCAAGCCATTATTCTCTAACCGGACCAATCAGGGCCGCGAGCTGCTTGTAGAGGGTGTGACGTAGCGAATAAGCAACTGTTTTCAATCCAACCAATCCAACAAACGTAACCAGCGTCATCGGTTGGTTTTGATGTGGTTGGCTGCAGTGTACGTCAATTAAATTGATGGACAAGCCGCTTGCCCAGTTAGATTCAAGGATTTCTGGCTCCTGAAATATCTCGTCCTATCGCTGAATATCAGATGAACGTGCGTAGCGCTACATCTGACGTGAGTGAGGTAATTAGGTAAGCACCAGAAATATAAAATATTTCCCATGTCACTTTGGGGTCTCTGTACATCCTAGACTAAAAAAGGGGCTAAAGTAATGAATTCAAGACCCAAGACTGACCAGTTACCTGAGCAACGACATTTAGCCAGCATGGCCACAGGTTACAAGCAAAAAAACAAAACAAAAACAAACAAAAAAAAAAAAACACTTGAATGCCATAGGCCAGTCAGTGTGTTGAGTGTCTTGATCATTGAAATTTTAGTTTGATAGGCAGAAAACACTTTTTTGGAATTAAATGCTTTTCCTCTCAATGACACTAAGTATTTTGCATGATGAGATAAAGTTACTTTTGAGTTAGCTTACTTTTCAAAAAATGAGTGGTCAAATGACATGATTTCCCAGAAATAGGGGGTGCCACAACTTCCCCACAGCCACAATTTACCTCACTCTCCCTAGCAGTAGTGATCAAATGGTAAATGGACTGTATTTATATGGCGCTTTTCTACTCCTACGAGCACTCAAAGCACTTTACAATGTATACCTCACATTCACCCATTCACACACCAGTGACTAGAGGCAACCATGCAAGGCACCAACCTGCTCACCGGGAGCAATCTGGGGAACACCAAGGCAGGACACTGAAATGAAAACAGGTTTGGCAAGTTTAGAGCTGAGATGCAATCTTGTCACTGAGAATTTAGTCTGTTTTGTTCAAACGTAGCGTTTTTGTTGCAAGTAAATATTTGTCAACATATAAACGAGATGTTATAGTGAGATTTTTTCTCTGTGAAAAAGAGAAATTTCAACACATCAAGATGTTCTACACAGTTGTTTTGATATGCTGTTGGGGCAAGGAAGTAGGCTACACATTTCCAGTCATGAAATCTTCCTCATTCCATCAGAACATTCCATTCTGGCTGGGCCAACCATAAAACACAGTATTTGTTATACCATAAATGCATGTGTATGGACTGTTTATTATATAATTTGCAAGCATTTCATACAGTCTTTCCAGTCTGTGGTTCTGCCTTTATTATGTTTAATGTACAGTATAACTACCATCTTATTAGGCTATCCTGGCACTGTAAACTGTAACATTGCAATGTAAATTAAATTCAAGTGCATTTTAAAGTCCAGTATGCTTAGTCCATTCCATAAACAGAAAGTAAGTAATGAAGTGCAAAAATTAAGTTTTGTTTGGAGTGTTTATTTTTCAGACAGCCTTGATGTTTTGTACCGTGAGGCAGCCGAAGTCATGCCCTCTTCCGCGTTAGCTCTAGGGACCTATTGAGCCCACTAAAATGAATGAACATATAACTTCTGGTCTGCTTTGGTACAAGCTGTGGGTTTCACATATAATGTTTAAACTTACATTTTGAGCTTCACAAACGTAAAAAATAAATTCATTGTAGAAGAACGTCAAAAGTTACATTACATAAAACAACAAACATTGATTGGCATGAATGGTTATCATTTAAATTCACAACATATGTGTGACTCAGGTTATAAATCAAAGTGGACCAGAGTGTCACGTTTATCTGTCCATTCACTCTCCAAATATGTCTGGAATATTTAGAAAACAATTGTGTCTTGTCTTTATGGCTTTGTATACGATCAAAACACTGAACATAGTTGATCTGTGACACCCTAGAACTGGGCTGTAACCAGGGGCGCCGCTAGAAATTTTGGGCCCCATGAAAGAGTACAATTTAGGGCCCCTTCACCAACTATCGTGTTATAGTAGAATTTTTAAGCGCAATTTGTTTTTTGGCTGGCACTGACTGGAAACTGTTACTGACCTGATGGCACTTCCTTTCCTGTAGTATACATCACTATGCTGCATGTTATCAACTACATTTTAAAGCAACTGTAAAAATCATACTGAAAAGGAAAAACTTCCTTTTATGAGCAACTGAGGGGGGTCTGGGGAAAATTTTCAAAAATTAATAGTCGTTTCCTGCATTCTGGTGCATTGTAATATTAAGTAAGATCACATCTTATTGCAATTAATTTAATGGCTTAGCTAATTCCAATGCATGTTATTTGAGTGTTCTGTGAGGTAGGCTAACTGACAATTATGACAATGACCCTGATTGAGTGTTGGCCAACTGTTTTACATTTAAATTTATGCATTTAGCAGATGTTTTTTATCCAAGTTAGTTAGTTAGTAGTCAGTCAGGAATCCTTTTTTTTTTTTTTTTTTACAATTGAGCCCAACTTGCAGTCATTTTAAAAATTGAGACTTAGGACTATTGTTTCACTGCACACCTCTGTAAAATGAGGCATTTACAAAAGTTTGATGTGATTCACACAGTCTTTTCCTATTGTAGCTAATCTGACAGTAGCCTGACCATAATGGGAGAGAGGGGAGGGGGGCAGGCTGGCTTCTCAATTTGCTATGTTGATTATTTTTTTTATTGCAAATTGTTTTGTTGAAAATAAGTCTTAATCCTTGAAAGGCATAGCCTAGACCAAGTTGTGCTTCCTAATCTGTAGGAGTAGCCTAAATAGCACAGGGGATTCTTTGACAAACATTTCAATTCTCTGTTTACAAATAGGCTACATCTTCAGTTTGAGACTACAAAATCAACTGTGATTGGTGAAGTGGTGTTATTAACAGTAGCAAACAGATAGGCCTATGGCTTCCACTGTTTTTGAAAAACTGTTTCCATAATAGGCCTGGCCTACGTACAATGAATTCATTTGTACACCGTTTATCTCCACAACAGTTTAGTAGTTTAAAATGATATCTGTACAGTTTTTGTGAGAGAATAACTCTCCAAGTTATTAAACCGAGACGTAGGCTGCTCTGAATTTGGACATAATGCGCATCCACCGCGAGATCGCATCTTATTTTGAAATAGTGTGCCGTTCGCGCTTCGATTTCTGCTGTTTGTCCTTTTGTGTTTGGGGCAACAAGGCTTCATGTTCACCACCACCATCAGTCCAATTCAGCACCTTGTTTCCACAGTTGGCAAACAATGCCCTAGCAGCTCAACTACAGTAGCAATTGAATTTGAACACCTTGCAGCTAAACTGCGTTTGCCGGAATGAAAACATTTACAGATGCGTGCTGCTGAAAGATTCAGACCATACCATTCGGTAAAAAGGAGAGGGGTGAAACGACTATACAAGATAATTCTTGGAAAATATTATAAACTACCACAACAATATTTAATTTGTTTAATTGAACAAATAAAATTAAATATATAATTTTAAAAACCTACTCAAGCCAATTTGTTAAAGTAATAATAACAGCCCTGAAAGGGCCCCTGGTCAGTGCTGGGCCCTTAGAATCGTCCTAACCTTTCCCCCTATCGGCGCCCCTGGCTGTAACTGGAAACAACTGCAGAGAAGTTCAATGACAAAAAGAATTTGATTGGACCAATTTTTCCCACCAAAGTAATGACGCCATGTCTACAAGAAAGAAATTCAAGTGAATGTATATGGTTTCTGTCTTGCTTAACACTGTATTGTAAATAAAAGCTCACAACCTCAAGGTGTGAGATTACCTGAGGAGGATGCCATTTACAGACATGTACTGTATAGCTGCATCTGAAATGTGCTTGTGTTGCTGGAGGAGTGGCTATTTTATTTTAGTTAGAGCATGGTAAAATGTTGTCCAATTTGGAAAGAAGAATAAAAACTCTCTAATGAATTTCATGAATATGCTGATAGTTCCGGTTGACAAATGCACTCCCCTTGCACCCCCCTTACAAGTTAAATTCTGGTTGCACCATCCAATAAACAACCAAACAAGGCAGTTATAAAGTGTTTCTGCTTATAATCCTCCATGCAAAAATGTGTAGTCGATCTCTGTTATGAATATTACACTAAGTTTGGCTGTCAATTCTGTATTCTGTGGTTACAAAATGAGCGCAGTCATCATTACTTAGAAAGTCCCCCAAACAGGTTTGGATAGTGCATCCAAATAAGTGGAATAAAGTATGCAGACATCTTTTAGTGGCATCTTTTATGTCATCTTGTAGTGCAGAGTCAACTAGTACACAGCAGGGTAAGTACAGTGAATGGGTTAGGAAGACTCTAAATCCAGTAGGAGATTTATTATTAATGTACATCACACATTTAGACAGCCTGCACAGATATTGTTTTATGGCATTTGCATAATGAAAGGACTGTAATTAAAGTTTAAATATATAATAATAATAATAATAATAATAATAATAATAATAATAAAGAAATTGTACAGAGGTACAATTCCCCAAGTGACATCATTGTAAAATCTGTTGTTTCAAACAATATATGGGAGAATGTGTGATGCACCAATATCAGATATTAACAGATATAACCAGGTGAGTTGAATATGCTTGTATTTACTATTAAAAAGTTTTTAAGTTATCAAAATGAATTTCAGTCATTCATTCATTTCACAGTCATAAAGGGTTATAGCACATTCACAATGCCTAATAAGGCATGAAGACATATTCAAAAGTGTTCCTGATTGCAGTTATAAAGTGTTATGATGCTGATAATCACCTTTTATGAATGTGCTTATACATTAGACCATATCCGAAGATGAACATGAGCCAGTGATCTCCCAGTGAAAATGGATCTTTACAAGAGCTAAAATGACAGCCCTCTCAGGGAGTATTAACCATCATAGATGTTTACAACAGTTTGACTGATGCTGGTTTTACTGAATGTTATTGTTTAGATGCACTCCTATAAAGGACCTGATATGGAAATACTGACATGCCTTTACTAACTAATTCACTAGGGTTTTCTGGCATCTCAGATCTTTTCTGAATAATATGCATGTGTTTTATTTTAATTTGATGCTTCTTGTACATCATTGCATAACTGAATCTTTTTCCATTGGTATAAAAGGTTATCTGAAGGGCGTAGATTAGTAGACAGATGGCCTGGAGATGTCAAAACATGTACAGTTACACTCTAGAAATCTGTGTGTAAATGTGTAGATATATTACATAATCTGTTTGTCACTCAAACTACCTTGTGTTTATCAAATATCAGTGCTGTTGAGGCTTTAAACATTAAGGTCTTGAACAGTACATTTCCCTTTTTGATATGTTGAATCTAGAGTCTTTAAGATTGTTTTTAAAAAAAAATTGGGTGAAGAAAATATAAGCTTGAACACATGTTTACTGATTTAGTTGCAGTTTTCAAATTATGTCTTTAAAATGGTGATGATACACATCTCTGTTAAGATACATCAGTTTGCTGTTTTTTTTTGACCAGAACGAACTTAGTGTTGTAATGACCTTGCTTAATCAACTAAAACCGAATATAAAGCAGTACAGTATTTGTCATATGATGTAGTGAACTTGAACTCTAGACGCACTCTAGCGGTAGCATATTGAATTTGTTCAGTAAGTACGTCTAGCGACCAGCCATAGGTTGCACACCGGTGGTGTCTGAGATTACTGCATCGTGCTGCTTTAAGCAATGTCATACCCTGTAGTATGAGTCCATGGGCCTTTGATATTCCTGAATAAATAATCTCTAAATTCCTCTCATAATGTGCTGTGCTCACTAAACATGAATGAGAATGTAATTTGTAGTTTAACCATTTTCTCTCTCTCTCTTTCTCTTACACACAGACACACACATACACAAAATCATTCACACCCAGTGTTCATACAGTTCTTAATTGTTCCAAATGTAACGCACCATGTGAGTAGTCTGTGCATTCAGAACATAGTTGTGTGTGCCATGTCATTATGATATTAAATAATCCACAAAATTCACAACAAAATTTTCATAATTATCCAACGGAAAAACTGGACTATCTAAGCATTATTTCTATCGCGCTTCCATGCTTTAAGTCTTTAAATGACAGCACTTCCAAGGAGAAAATAAATAAATAAATAAATAAAAATTGGCTACGGATAAACCAATATGTAGCAGTGCGAGGAAGAAAGAGTTTGGTTGTAAGATACCACCTGGGGGCGTTTCTTACTTACAGTAAGTCTTAGGAACCTTACGTCACTTTAGGAGATTAAATTTGCATGCAGGTTCATGCAGGTCACACTTGCGGAGCAGAGAAACATGTTCTAGAAGACTCTACTCATGACAGCAACAACGGATAACAATTTATAACCATATACATCAGGCCTCATACATATGTCCAATGTGTGTCTGTTCAACAAAATTTATGCCCGAGTGCACACTGTCCCGCATCCCTGGACACCCACAGAGTTCCCAGCTCTGGAAATAGAAAACCGCATTCCTGGCTGGTGTCCCTTTAAACAATCTGATAGATAGGCAGGAAGTAGGAAGTCAAATGACACTTGTTTTGAATTCTCAGCAGCCAAGGAGCAGTCATCAGCAGGGACCATTTTCAGAAATACAAGAGAAAGATCTTTTCACTATTTGGTAAAGGTGAGGGGGAAAAGTGCGCTCAATTCAATTAGTATAGAGAACGGGTTTGGGTGCGTAAAACAAAAGTATACTGAATGATGAAGGAAGTAAACACACTCTCATGGTTTAACTCTTAACTACTTTTTTAACAATAACATGTCCAAGACGGACACGTTTCAGCCTATGCCGTCCTCAGCATCTTCACTATTTAGTAAAACCATGTTTTGTCTTGACAGGAGAGTTTCAGAAACCACACTTAGTGAACACACACACACACACACACACACACACACACACACACACACACACACACACACACACACACACACACACTTCATAGCATACACTCAGACATATGTACACAGCCGGCTGGCAATTTACACAAACATCACAACTCCCCAGAAGTAAATGCAATAAAAATTAGCAAGTAAGCCCAGGCCGGCCGCATCCATGCACTCAAGCCAAATAAGACATACAGTAAAATCATAAACCAGGTGAGCAGCCTAGTCTTATAACAGCCCATGATAACAATGATGACAAGGGAGCAGACTCTGCAGAACAAAGGCAGGGTGAATATTATTATCAAGAAGCTTTCTCTTTCCAATATCTATAAAGCAGGTCTTGTTGAGATTCTGAGCAAGAATCCAACCAAACTGCTTGCTATCATACTGGCCTTCAACGGTGTCCTTCATCACTAGAAAGGAGGTCTTCCTCTCCAAAAGAATGCCAAACCCCTTAAAGATCCCTCAGATATCTTAAAAACTGCAATGGAGAACATTTTTTGTGATTACAGAATTCATTGTTAACATACTGTACGCAGTTACCAAATAATGAAAACTTTAAGCAACCCCCTCCCCCTCTCAAAGAACACCACGAACACAGAAAAGGGTTTCGCCACCTGCAGAAGATCTACAGGCCAGGTAAACAACCAGTCTTATAACAGCACACACAGATGTTAAAATGCGCTCACATAGAACCTAACTGTTCTGACGTATCAGCACACAAGCAATCACTTTAAAATAAAGCGCAACTTACAGATGCGGCAAACCCCCCTAAAGTAAATCCACATTCATCACCAAGCACTCCTACCATACAGACATAATAGCCATTGCAACAAAAATCTAAAAGCATACCAATCAGTTTAATTCAGTTCATTCATTTGGCCCTACTGTTCAGATGGCAATAAGCTAGACTGTAAAGACTTTGTGCGCTATATCACTCACACTGCTACATAAAACAGCTCAAGAAAGACACCTAATTTGAAAGAATTTTTACAGAATTTTACATTTGTTGGACAAAATAAAATGCTAGTTTGATGTTAGTTTGAAAACAAATGAACAATGGTACATTCTAAATATCTAGATAAGTCTGTTCCACTACTGGAAAAGAGAATGGAATCACCCTTAAGGCATGTTCTGAATGTGTGATATCCAAGTTTCTTCCGCCACCTCCCACACAGGAGCATTAGCATGCAGCTTCCGGTCTTGTCACATGATACAATTGGTGCAGTACGAGACCTCATTCTTTAGCTTCAGATAAAACAACACATTGAACAGGCTACATTCCTTAAAATGAGACCGGCCGAAGATCATAATGTGGGTGTGGCTTAGTGTAGATAATGACAGCCAAAGTGCATACTTTATAGTTCAATAGATCATTTGAGTGACAGAATGAAAGACCTCACACAGACACACAACTTACCTTCCATCCACCAGCAGGAGTGCCCGACGTACTGTTGGGTCCATTTGTGTGGAATGTAGTCAGCTATTGACTGTCAGGTTTACAGGATTGCTGACTGAACTACAACAGAGGTGAGATAAAGGCCATTTCATAGCGGAATTTCCTGTTTTAGGAAAGGGCAAAGTGTTGACAAGATTGCTGTTACAGTAGGTGTGTTTGTTTAATTCATCGAGGATCTGGTGGCAGAATGCCTTTCTCCTGAGAGATGCTCTACAGAGATTAATCTCACGTTTCCATGCACTGGAACATGTGATTAATGACTGCTGTGTTCATGTATCTCCCACTGTTCACTGGTCTTCTCTAGAAAGGTATTTAATTCTGTATTTTCTGCCATTTTTACTATCCACAGTTATCAGTAGATGTCCTCTAACCCTGTAATAAGACATCTATCACATTACTAAATGCTACTAAGTGGTTGATACATGAATGTTGTGACATTGGCATTGATTTAAGTATTGGGTCATTGATGGACATGCAGTGTATTTTCTGTCAGTTTATGTTGGGGTGTCAAAGCTGAAAAAGGAATGATTGACCTTACTATAAAAATGGTTGATAAGACCAACTTTTATTACCTTTACACAGTTTCATTTCACCTAAGATGAAACTGAGATTAAAATGAAACCTCTGTTTATGCAAGCAACCACATATGGTTTGTTTACAAATTATTTTGTACACACTGCACAAACACAATGTTTTAACCACTTTGTTAGTCATTTGTAGCCATACACACTACACTGCTGTGTTGTAATGTGCGTTATGATGTTACACAGCTTTAGGGGTGATATTTGGAGCATCCTAAGATGTTGAAAACACAGTTTAAAGTTCTGTTCCCCTAGGTTAACTGTTAGGACTAATTCTCTGATTAAAAGAAAAATCCGGCGTGAATCTACACGTAGTCCTACTGTTATATAGCCTGGCAGGCCATCTCTGTACAGAAAATTTTCTGTACTTGAGTCTGGAAGGGCTGGATTGGGTTGAGGGCGGGCGCAGCCATTGTCTGTCAAGTCGCCTCTGCATGCGATTAGCCTAGAAATCTAGACCCCTAGCTAGCCTAGTGTTAGCTTGCTAATAACTTGTAGCAGAGACTTATATAGGAGCCTTAAGGACTTTGCTTTTAGTATAATACCTGATCTAATATTAAGTTCATCTGCAATAAAAACGAACAGTAACAACTTACTCCATTAGGCTTGAAATGATGACAACCAGTTGGGGAATATCAGGGATACATCCAAAAAACTCTCCATAACTCCATAAAACGTTAGCGACTCAGTTTATTAGTACCATTCTACAAATTTTGAATTTGCTTCAGCGTAACAAAAAGACGGAGATCTCTGCAACTCTCTTTCGTCACATGTCCCTTACCCCTCAGGACGAATTGATTGGTCTGATGCAAGTTAGATTGGGACGCCTTCTTCTCTGCCGAGCCTGGCTAGACTCCTGTAGTGGCCAAATGAATTTGCTGCTGCTAGGGGGGTCTAGATTTCTAGGTTAACTGTTTTATTGTGCCAAGCGCTATTGATAGCAACCTCAATCGATTTCATGCCAGGCAGACTGAGATAGCGAAATGGCAGCTAACGGTAACAGAATGGGGCATTTCAAAACTAAAGCAAATTGATTAGGTTTCGTTTTTGACATGCCTCATTCAGTTAGTGTTAGCTGCCATTTCGCAAACTCAGTCTATGATGCACAAAATTCGATCATTGAGGTGGCTTTCTAGCCTGGCGAATGCCAAACTAAAAATCACAAGTGATATTTAGTCTGGAGACCTACTTATTGCATTTCTTGTAGTGGATGAATCATTTACGATTGTCCAGAGCCGTTTATTGGGCGCTATGAATGTCTATCATACCGTCTGTACATACTTCGGAGCCAATACCAGAGCCACCACGTGACATTAAATGCAATCGAGGGCCGTACAAATCCCTTTTTGTTCTGCGATTGGATACCGAAAGCAGGCGTGAATATCGGCCATGGTCACCATGCTGCTTTGCAGAGTGAAATGAAATAACTTGCCCAACACTGATTATTAGAGCACCATGTCTACCATGGTGCTAGCAGTAGGCTATGAAGACTTCACTTTCTTTCCTAGATACATTGAGACCAGAAATTACAGGGGGAATTATAGAGGGAGAAATGTGACATTGAGTGACGGACTTAAAACCCCTTAAAGTATATAGCAGCTGGCTGCCCATGGCTGGGGTAGTGTGTTTCATCTCACTTTTCGCTTAATGCAATTTACTAACAAGGAAGTGACTGGAGTTGAGAGTGCAAGGGTGTGATTCTGTAAGTGCATAAATCAGTGTATTCCAGGTAGTTGAAGATTCTGGGACAGCAGGATCAACAGAATCAAGAGTGTAGACAGTAGTCATACAACACAACAGGGTTGTCCTAGAAATGCATTACGAGCCATCCGGAAGGCACGATGTTGCACCTGGACTCTTTGCCTGGACACCCCAAACCTCTAGTCAAGATAAAAAACCTTTATCATGGCGCCCTCTAGAGAGGAAATGATAGCCAATGGAGATGTCCCAGGTGCTTGACGTGAAAGCAGATGGTCAAATCAGACTAGAAAAACATATTATGGTCAACTACCGAAGTTAGGAAGCGAGAGATGTGTGAGGGGATGCACCAAAAAGTGTGCACACATTGCACTATACTTCTCTGTGCCACTCTCCCTTCCGATAATCTATTAATGCAAGGAACGTCTGTGTGTGTGTTCCACGGATAACTCTGCAACCGTTCGTCTGACTGATCTCAGATTTGGTATGCATCTTGCTAATGATACGAGTGAGTGCAGTGCCAAGTTTGATATTGTTTGGACGAAGGTTAGTAAAGCAGTGATTCTTGAGATTAGGGACAAAACATGTCCTCCATATAAAAATGTCAATAACTGCCCAAAATTAAGGAGTTAAAAAATCAACAGAGCATCAAAAGGTTAGTGTTGAGGTTCTGTGTATACTCATGACATTAATTTTATGCATTTCAAACTCATTTGATATTTACCTGGTAAAATAGTGGCACTGCGCCTGAAAATCCATGTTATTTATCCTGTCCTCATCAAGAGGTCTCAGTGTAAAACACTGGAAAAAGTGTTTTCAAATGCAATAGATGTAGGAAATATTCATACCAAATGAATTGTATGCTTTCATAAAATACCACAAATGACATTAAGAGAGCATTCAATTTTATTTTCAACTAAAATGTGCTTATCAAAGTGGTGTCCTCACTTTGAGTCAACTCAAAATCCTGAATAAATCAGGCAAATTATGTTAAACTGTTTACCACAGGCCCTCTTATGCACTTCCTATTTTTGGTGGATGCAAAAGTAGCACAGGTGAAATTTTAAAAGTTTGTTTGCTATAATATTTTGAACACACAATGGGGATCTAATTGCCGTCACACCTTTAATTTGTCAACACCGTCAGTTGGCTATAATAACCTTAATTATAAAATATGAAAGAAATATTGCCAGTTTTATTTAGGTTGCAGAGTCAGTTGTCTACTGGGGAAAAGCCAGGTGTCTTGAATTTACAAGTTTTGAACAGCAAGAAAAAAAGTAGCAATTTTGTCAACTCCGTAAGGCATCAACTCCATTAGATTTTGGTCAACTCCGTCAGATTGTGCTAGCTTACGGAGTTGACGTTTATGCTAATTGAGTTAAAAAACTAAAAAACTAAAAACAATTTTTGCAAATAATAACCATAATGGACAACATCAACTTCACAATGAAGCATTTCCAATGCTTAATTTTTCTATTTTACAGTTTTTTTGTCAACTCCGTCATGTTCGTCAACTCCGAAAAAAATGCTTTTCCAGCTTTTTTTAGAAAACAATGTTACTTTTTAAAAACATTATTGTTCTAATATATTAAACACCAACTGAACAACATGTATCAATGTCTCATTTGCATTGAAACTACAAATATGTATGTTTATTTCTAATTTGGAATGTACAAAATTCAAAATACAAATTTTTCAAAGTTTGGTTTTCCAAAGTCCTGAAAAATGATAATATAAAAGTATAAAATGCATTTAACTGCTTTAGTCTGTTAAAAACCTCCAGTAATTACATCCCTAATGACTTAGTTGGATTGATCAAATTAAAATAAAATGACTTTTTAGATGTCTGACGGAGTTGACACATATCGTATTATAACATCAACAAAAGCTGTTTTTTACAAAAAATCTAACATTGTAAACCTGTTCCTTCACATGGTTGGTTGGCTAAGACCTGTGTTTATATATGTGTCTAGTCAAAATGTATGAATTATTGATTTTTTTTGGAAGATTTAAAAAGTAGTTTTGTCCCTTATCTCAAGAATCCCTGAAAGATATTGTTAAATGAAGCTCAGTAGACTTCTGCCACTAACTACGTAGCCACTCCCCCTCTCACTCCCGGCCTTTCGGTGGTGAAAAAAAAGTCTTTGCTACACGGGCAATTCACTAGTTAGAATTAATTAGAAGTGATTTTGTGGACATAGCTTTAGTCTTATAAGTTTGTCCCCTTACAATTAGGTAATGGCAACATCTATATATCTATCATTTATTTGCTAAATATAGTGCTGTTTGGGTCAAAAGACACTGTTAAAAGAAGCACAAGTTGCCAGATAACCTGCAGTGTGTGTGTGAGATTGACCCATACCTCTGTTCTTTCAGACAACCTGAATATGGAGCTTGCAAGCACCTCCTTTAGGATACCAGACCCATACTTTGACTTTGATGAGGATGCCAGCCAGGGACACATGGAAATACTTCTGACAACTAAACCTCATGACTTTAAACGCTGCAAGTTGGTCATAGAAAGTCACAATCAAGGACATGCCATTCCTTTTGATGAGCCCACTCTGCCCATTAGGATCAATGGTCGTGATGATCTCGGGCGTGCCTTCCCTGGTGAAACGGTGTGCGTGGAGATATTAACCAGACGGGAAGAGATAAGGACCGGAAGGGTGGTGGGAGTAATGGAGAGAGAGTCTTTCCCTTCATTCATCTGCAAAATGCTGGAAGGTGATCATAGCATGATGATCCCAATCAACACACCTATGACCAGAATACGCTTGCCTCCAGCAAAAAGACCCAACTCTATAGAGACGCGGAAGTTCAATGACAAGCGATGGATTCAAAAGAGGGTCGATGATGCAAATGAACATAAAAACCATCTTTTTGTCGTGAAAGTTTTACAATGGAAAAAGAAATGTTTTTACCCTCTTGGAGTGGTTACTGAGATACTTCAACCAGACAATAAAAGACATCAACCAGACAATAAAAAACTTCAACCAGACAGTAAAAAACTAATTGATGCACTTGATGCTGAATACGGCCTCAAAGGCAAGCCTCCATCCTTCAAACCAACGCAAACTAACCCTAAGTGCACAAAGAGGGATGATTTCTGTAAATGTCTTACCTTTACCGTTGACCTCCCAGAAGCTGAAGACCTGGCAATCAGTGTACGTGATTTAAAAGAATCCTACCAGATAGGTATTCACATAACTGATGTGGCAAGCTTTGTCCCCAAGGGCAGTAAAGTTGATGAAATTGCCAGAAATCATGGAAGGAGATGTTATGGAAGTGATGAAACAAACTTTATGATCGAGAAAGGTTTTAGACATAACTATTTAAGTTTGCTTCAGGGGGAAAAAAGGAGAGCTATATCCCTTTTCGTATTAGTCAACAAGCAAACAAACATTGAGACCCATCATTTTTCTCTGTCCTGGATAAAATCAGATTACAGTCTTTCACACCAGGAGACAGAACAAATCATTCAAGAAGGACAATCTGAGCCTCTTAAATTCTCATCTGTTGAAGATTGTGTTAATGTGGCTTACTGCTTTACTGAGTTGCGCAGAAAGTCAAGATTGGCAGGAAGTATGAGTCAAGAGAAATTTGATGGACACCAGTCACACAGTATGGTGGAGGAATTGATGAGCATTTACAACAATGCAGTAGCTGAGTATCTCATATCTTCTCCACTGACACCAATCTGGTGTCAAGACTATTGCAGAGAGGAAGCTAATCGCAAATCGTGCACGGGCAATTCGGAAGAACCAATTGGGAGCACAAGTGATAATGAGGACTCTGAAAAAGATGAAAACGAAGCTGACAACATGGATGATGTTGAGAATCATCTAGACGAAGACAATGTTGACAAAGCTGGCCAATTACACAATGATGAGAGTAAAAAAGATGGATTTGACAATAACAGTTTAAACTTTAACACTGAGAAGCGACCATTGCCTCCAGAGGAGTTTGAGGTCCTTAAAGCTGTCCTGAAGAAATTCGAAGGACAAAAGGAGAGAGAGCACTTCAATGAGGAGCAGCAGAAAGCCTCTGAAACTATCCAGACAACTTTGGTTCTTGTAGAGTCAGACTTTAGAGAGCTGCCCAGCAAGCCTGTGATAGAGCAATCCTGTTCGACACCGACTTCTCCAATGGGTGATATTGACCAACAGATTGATTCTTACCCCCAGGCCTCTGCTCCCATGAATCAGTATAATAACATTATACTACAGAGGCTCTTGCACTATTTTCTCAATGAAGATTACACCCTAGAACATTTTTGTGAATGCCTTACTTTTACTATTGACTCTTCAGAAGCTAAAGATCTGGATGATGCCATCAGTGTGACTGATCATGGCGATACATATCAAATTGGTATTCACATAACAGATGTGGCTAGTTTTGTACCCAAGGACTGTGAAGCTGATAAATTTGCCAGGAAACGAGGACAGACATTCTACAGAAAAGATAAAACACACTTCATGATTGGCCGAGATCTTAGCTCTAACTTTTTAAGTTTGCGTGAGGGACAAAAACGAAGAGCTATATCCCTGCTGGTATATGTAAACAAACAGACAAATGAAATTGAATCAAATCATTTTGCTCTGTCCTGTATAAAATCAGATCACCGGCTTACATTCCAAGAGACTGATATTATGATTCAAGAATACCATAATAGGGATTATGAGCCCCTTAAATTCACATCTGTTGAGGACTGTGTGAATGTGGTGTATCGCTTTTCTGAGACACACAGAAAGTCCAGGCTGGCAGGAGGAGTTAGTCGAATGCAATGTGACAGAGGTAGGTCACATCGTATGGTTGAGGAACTCATGAATATGTACAACCATGCCGTGGCTGACTATCTCATCAATTCTCCACTGACTCGAGACCTCACACCACTTAGGTGCCATGGCCCACCTGATCCCAAGCACCTTCTCAGCTTTAAACAGAAATATCAGCATTTCATACCCCTTTCTTTTTTCTTGTCTCAAACCATTCTCACAGAGGAATTGGGTGATCATTTCTATATGGGTAATGTTAAGGGAATAAAAGAAAACAGAGAAGATGAGGAGAAGGATGACTTTGAGAAATATGAAAATAAAGGCAAGGAATTTGATTGTGTAGAGAATCAACAGGAATATAATAATAATGGTGCAGAGTTTCCCAAACAGGAGGATAGCAATAAAGGTACAAACCAACCATTCATCCCAGAGAAATTTGAGGTCTTCAATGCTGTTTTAAAGAAAATGGAGGAAGCAACAAAGAAAAGAGATCACTTCACCCTGTTGCGACTGATGGCTTCTGACGATATCCATCCAACTCTGATCCATGTGGAGAGAGAATTCAGTGAACTGCTTAGCCCAGCTGTGATTCTAAGATCCTCCTCCACACTGAAATCTAGGATGGGCCATTTTGACCTGCAGGTAGATTCCTACACATGGGCCTCTGATCCCATGAGGCGATATATTGATATTGTCTTGCAGAGGCTCATGCACCGAGTTCTTCGTGGAAAAACTCTAGATGGCAGCTATAAACAAGTTGATATTGAACAGCTGTGTGGTCTGCATAATTTTGACCGTGCCTCAGACTACACCAGAGATGCTGAAAAGTTAACTAAGGTAGATGAACAGTTTGCACAAATGGCTGTTGTTGACAAATTTGATCCTAATGGGCATGATTTCTGGATATCTTTTCCTCTTAACTCCTTTTTAAAAGATTTGTCCTTGATGTACAGACATTTAAAAGTAGTGGACCAACCAAAGTACAACAAGGAGCGTAATACAATAACACTTTTGTGGAGGAGAAGAGTATACTCCTTTACGAATAAAGAGAAGAATCCAGTCAAGACATTGGGCAGCAAATACATCACTTGCATTGCTTTGGATATCTGGCAACAGATGATGAATTCTGCACAAAATAAGAATTGGGATGAAACTGAACAGTGTCTGAAGGCCATCACCAGTGAAAAGGAAGGAATGGATGCTGAAACAGATGAACACCACTTCAAAAAGCTGTCTCTGGAACTTAGGTTGGGAAAGTTTCTTCCTGTGCAGATTGGAATGGGACCTGGTCAAACCTCTGAGGTAAACCTGATAACCATCAACCCAGAGTTTGAGGTCTGTTTAGAGCACTCAAAAAGACCCACCACATGCTTCTCGAAATTGGCACTTTATCCATCAAAATCCATATATAAAGATTACAAAGAGTATCAAAACATATGGGGGCGTCTTTGTAAAATGGATGCTGCTCACAATGCCTTAGAGGAAAACAACAGTGTAATACTGGAGGGTGTTAAAATAAAATGGACATCAACAGATAAATGTGAGACAGACATGGAACAGGCAGAGGGGAAATTTCATATCTCACAGGATCAAAAAAAGGACTGGGCAATAGAGTTTGACCTCTCAAATTGTTTCCTATGCATCCGACTTCAAAACCAGCAAGTAGAGGAGAACAAAAGCAATGTGGGTGAGAAATTCAAGGACTTTACTCTGCAAGATCCATCGCCTTTCACTTGGGTAGCTCATGGTATTGCTCATAGACCGCCAAAAAAAAAGAGGAAACAAAGTGACTGTTCAAAGCCAAAGGAGGAGGCATGCAAAGACATCGAAGTTCATTTTAACATCAATCATCAATCTATGAAGTGCATCCCAACACAGATATATAACAGAAACACCAGGTTTACTGTTGAAGTTATTCCCAAAAACCTTCCTTATGTGTAAGTACTATCATAATATGCTTTTTTTTACTCATGAATAGATCAGTGGATGGATATTTTTTATTTATTTTTTTTGTCAACATTATCGTGCTCTTTACATTAAGTGTGATGGAAGAAGGTCAGGATGTAATGACAACAATTTCAATGTGATATAATTACAGATTTCGAGAACAGGCAGTTGCCAACTTGACACATGCAAATGATCTAGTAAAATCTATTGCTGCTGGTAATCCAAAATTCAACAGCAATAGTGGTAAGTAAACATTGTTGAAATTACTCAAAATGTTTTATGTCAAATCACATTTAGTTTTAGCTTGGATAAAGTCAGGAGTAACAGACAGCATTCTCAGTCGTTGTCAGTGGATCTGGACAGTTACCTCACTCACGTCAGATCATGCGCTACGTAACTTTCGTAAGGCACTTCCGCTAACGATCTGATGTTGAAGCCCATCAGAGAGATTTCAAGCCATTATTCTCTAACCGGACCAATCAGGGCCGCTGGCTGCTGTAGAGGGTGTGACGTGCGGAATAAGCAACTGTTTTGAATCCAACCAATCCAACAAACGTAACCAGCATCATCGGTTGGTTCCGATGTGGTTGGCTGCAGTGTACGTCAATTAAATTGATGGACAAGCCGTTTGCCCAGTTAGATTCAAGGATTTCTGGCTCCTGAAATAACCCGTCTATCGCTGAATATCAGATGAACGCGCGTAGCGCTACATCTGACGTGAGTGAGGTAATCTGGACAGTGGGTCACAGTTGAATTTCCATTTCCAGTAATATTGTCAGCATGGAATAAAAGGGATATTTCACCTTTTTCTGAAAATACGTTATTCACTCTCTTATGGGGAGTTACATGAGTGGGTAAAAGCATTTTGTTCTTTGTGCATGCACTTTCCTAGCCTGGCAACCCCAATATTAGCTTTAGCTTAGCATAAGAGCTGGAATGTAAAGTAGCCAGATAGCAACTCTAGGTAAGAGGTTGAATAACCAATTTTCATAAAAAGATGGAATAGCCCTTAAAATAGAAGCATTAGACTAATCAAATGTCTAGTTAGTGTATCTTCCATGTTATACAACATGGCTGTTACTTGATACAAGACAGCGAGACATACAGCAGACCACAAGCCTCTTCCTAGTTTGCAAGAGGAAGGTCTCTGCGCTCAGAGCCTGTTCGGTGCTGCCAGTCCAGGACAGTAGAATCAACAAAGGCGACTGGGCTACTTCCTTTCAGACTAGACCCAGGGATGACTGGAGCTCAAATGTTTTTAAAAAAAATTCCTTTATTGAGGTGCAACAACATTTAGTTTTTGCACCTCAATAAAGTTTTGATGCAATGCATCTTCCTCAGAGTCTCTGCCTAGTTTAACCATAAGCAGTAATGCAGACCAATTTAGTTTATGTTTTTGATTGTCTACAGACCTGACAGAGGCAGCTGAAAGTACACTTGTCACTGTTGGTGAAGAACTGGGCCTGCCTCCACTCAACAGAAGTCAGATAGATGCAGTGAAGGCAGCCCTGCATAGACCATTTACTCTGATCCAAGGCCCACCAGGTATATTACTTAGACACATGTGTTAATTTGGTGTTAATTAGTTGTTCTTAGTAGTTAACATACTGTACATGGTAAAATATTTCATTGCAGGGTAATAGCATATGCATGAATGTATCAAAGTAATCTCTTAGCAAGAGACAGTACCTTATCATTTCTTAAATCCAACAGGGACCGGAAAAACAGTGGTTGGAGTCCACATTGTTTATCAGTTTTTTCAGAGGAACCAAGATATCAGGTCTTTCTCTGACTCAATGGTAAAATTAAACAAGGACAGCGATGAAAGTCCACCAAAGAAAAGAGCAATTTTATATTGTGGGCCATCCAACAAGTCAGTGGACATTGTAGCAGGTAATTTGAGCTGAGGTAGCAGCGAATGTACTGTAGGCCTAAAGAAACATATACAATGTGCCAAGCCTTCTCAATCTTACCACATCTATATTTAATTACCACATGAACTGCCATCAATGGATGCCTTTGCCAATTAAATAGTAAAAAAAAGAGAATACTCTACTTCAGCATCTTATGACAAGTAAAATAAAAGGTGGGTTAACTATGAGTTATAAAGTATACCGGACAGTATGTTTAAAAGACATGCAGAACATGTTTGATGATTCCCCGATATTTGAGGGGCGCCATGGCTGGTGCATTGTGCCATCAATGCGGGGACCCGGGGTTCGAGTTTGTAATTTCCCGATCCTTACTCATGTCTCTCTTCCACTCATTTCCTGTCACTCACTTTCTCTGTCCTGTCGGTTAAAGGCAAAAATCCCTAAATAATATCTTAATAAATAAATAAATAAAAAATATGGACAATGAACAATTCTCAATATTTACCACTTGGTTGGAACTAACTGTTGCATACGGAATAATATGGAATTGTTTGCAGACACTCTCTTGAACATCCCTAAATAGTTATTTTGAATAGGCTAAATACAGTATGTACTTTATTTTAATTTAATAAACATATGTAGAGGGCACCTTGTATGCGATTACATTGTCCTTTGGCCTTTGCAGAGCAGCTTCTGAAGTTAAAGGGGGTATTGAGACTTACGCGGGTCTACAGTGAACAGATGGAGATGCTGGAATTTCCCTACCCCGGTAGTGAACTGAAGCTGTGCAAGCAATTGCTTCGAGATGAGAAGCCAAAACTGAAGCTGAGGTTTGAGCATCAACAGAAATTGTATATTATTATATTGTAGGTTGAAGAGCTTACCAGTTCAATAAGCAATCAGAAATTGCTCAATGCAGCAGTCTGATGTTTGCTGATTTAAGAATAGTAACATTAAAGAAGAAATTTGGCGTGATAAGGACCCAAAGTATATTTGCAACATCATTAAAAGTTGGAACGTTTGCCGGTGAGCAGGCCAGAGAAAACCACTTGCTAGTTGTAGCTTCCGGGGGCGTCCAGCTCGGGGGTAAGTAGGTACGTTTTCAATGCCAATTTTTAAATGTTGGAACTATCATTATACTATAAACAAAGTGTGGGGCTCCGGCCTGCAAGAAGGAATCAAAATTCTGCTCCCGGCAAGTGATCCAAATTTTCATGTTACAATATACTTTGGGTTCTTATCACACCAAATTTCTCCTTTAAAGTGTAAATGGATAAATGCATTATGCATTTTTTTTGCAGGTCAGTCTCTCTAATGTTTCAAATAAGAGAATCCTCAAATCCATATTCAACTGAAATCCTAGAATTTGACCAAAACATCAAAGGGGGATTTTTGGAGGAAAATGACATTCAGAGGTGAGGCTGAGATTAAACAAAGCATTTGGATTTTATATCAGCCTGAAATGAAGGGAAGTACATCTATTCTTCATCTCCTTGCAGATACAAAAAAGTCCTACAACAGGCTAAATTGCACGAGCTGCGAGAGAAGGATGTCATCTTGTGCACATGTGCAGCTGCTTTGAACCCGAACTTCATCAAGGCAATGGACTTCCAACAGATCCTTATTGATGAATGTGCAATGGCAACAGAGCCTGAGGCCTTCATCCCACTAGTTTCACATAAACCCAAACAGGTTTGTTCCCCTCAGAAGGATGAAAATGTCTTGAAGAGACAAAGGGAAATTTCATTAATAATCTTATAGCCTACCCTCCATAATTAATAAAATGACACACCTGGAAAAGTAGGCTAAAAACATACATAAATGACTACATTTGACCTTGATTTCACTTTAATTTAAAATCATTGTGAAGCATGAAATCTAGTACTATTACTTGAAAACCCACATACTCAGTTGGAAAATATTTATATACATTATTAATCATATTTTGTTGGGGGTGCCAATAATTGTTTGGCAATTATTGGCACGTGTGTTTTTGTGATTTGTTTTTGGTGCATTTGTTGCTTTCTCCAGATAAATGTATGAGAATATTAGAGGATTACTTTGGGGTACACAAAATTGGTAACATTGTTTTAATGATAAAATCATCATTAGTTGAATTACAACATGCAAGGACACCATCTCTACCCATGGTCTCCATGGCAGGTACTTGTAGAGGTTTGCACAGACTCAGCCTAGTACAATGTATTGTGTCCGAGTATTGACTAAGGGTTATTTCTTCATTTACAGATGAGGATTGAGGAGAATACAATGATAAATATGTTATATCATGACCTTACTAACTAAGAACTTAGTATTACAGTAATACCCTATTTAATATTCACTTACTGATGATACAACACTGTCTAATTATTAACAGGTAACTAACCAATACTTGTTAATACTTAATGAATGCTAAATATTATTTGAATAATGGGAATGCAACTGGTCACATTGTCATTTAACTGACAGTTTTATTTTTTAAGACACAAATGTAGGACACAAAAGGGCAACATCTGTCAGGAAAACAGATATTTAGGGGATTGAATTAATTGTGCAGCTTGAACTCAATAACACTGATCACATGATAGCAAGTCACCAAAGCAGAACGGTAGCAGTCCCTTTTGAGTGTTCACAAAAGGTGTACTACTAAAAGAATGCTAATGTATGATTTTGCAAGATTGTTCTGCTGGGTGATCACAAGCAACTACGGCCCATTGTTGAATGTCCTGCTGTGAAGGAAATGGGCATGAAACGATCCTTGTTTGAGCGCTACATGGACAAAGCATTGATGCTAGACACACAGTACAGAATGGTAAGCCCCTTCACACCCCTGACTATTAATCTGTATTCATATTAAATGAATAATGTAATAATATTGAATAACCAATTCTTTTAAATTGTGTTGTGGTATTCTTTCTACAAGCACAAGGAAATTTGTGCCTTTCCATCGTCAACGTTCTATAATGGTAACCTGAAGACTGCTGCAAATAGGGAACAATGCAACTTGTTGACCAAAAATATGAAACCTACTCCCATCCTGTTTGGTCATGTTGAGGCAAAAGAAGTTAGTTTGGTTGTCTCAACAACCATTGGAAATGAAAATTCAAAAGCCAACTCAGAAGAAGCTGTACAAGCAGTAAGTTTGCATGGAAGAATAAGTCATTCCCAAGAAATAAGATTATGTTATAATAATCTTACAGTATGCAATAACTTTTTCAAGAAATAACAAACATTTCTAACCAAAAGAACTGTTATGTATTTTGAAATTGCACATATTAATTTACATTACTTGGTGTAATTCAAGCATAGCCCTGTTGTACGAGTCTGCTGACTGCATATAGATAGTGGAATGAAAAGATTTGGACCAACTTAGAGTTGAGTATACAACATTCGAAACTGAAAGTATAATGTTATGTGCATTTGACTCAATGTAAACTGCTTGTTGGCTTTTGCATTTGCTCCATATTGTTCCAAACTCTTCTGTTCCACTCGCTATCTACAGTCAGGCTTGTGCAATAGGTGCTATGCTTGAATTACATCAAACTTTCGCTTTAACTTAATAGTGCATGAAATGCAAACAATCTGTTTTGCCACTAGGTCCGGATTGCTAGGCTCCTCATTAATCAATCAAAAGTTCGACCAGAGAACATCGCAATTCTTACACCATACAATGCGCAGGTGGCTGAAATCAATAAAAATCTGAAAAAGAATGGTATTGAAAATCTGACTGCATGTACCATAATGAAGAGTCAAGGTAAGCTGAATGTTAGTCTTTCATAATTCAAGCATCAATCAACTCAACCATTATACGGAAAAGAAAATATTTCTACTTGCAAGCATGCATCAATATATGAATCCAGACATATTCATCCCATGACAATATTCATGCATGCATATTTGTGTGTAGGAAGCGAGTGGCCATATATTATCTTTTCTACCGTGCGCACCTGTGAGCCTTCAGTGCTGCAGGATCATTCTAACCGTGGAAAGGCCTGGCAGGCAAAACATCTGGGCTTCATCACTGACCCCAACCAGGTGAACGTGGCCATTACACGTGCCCAGGACGGACTATGCATTCTCGGTAAACATGTTTCCTTTCCTAATGAGTCAATAGCTGAATTGCTGAAATAACAACAAATGCATAATCTATACTGCCATTCCATATAGGATACAATCTCAATGTGATGTGATAGGGAAGATGGGGTAGTGTGCTGTGTGTATGTTGGAGGGGGATTATAGTGAGACATTGTGTGTTTGTGTGCATAAGGTGGTGGGGTAAGGGGGCCTACTGAAAGATGGCAGGAGAGGGCAGAAAGACAGAGCAATATTTGGAGTCTTTGGGTTGACAGGTGGTGCAGAGAGGAAAGACAAGTCTATTTATTTTATTCTTGTCCATTGATTGATTGCATGTGTGTGTACAGGAGTAGGCCTATATGGTATATGTATGGAGAACATCTGTCAAATTCCATGTATATAAACTATATACTTGGCCATTAAAGCAATCATTGAGAAATCAAACGAGAAATCACTCCCTACGTTCAAACCCACAGGTAACCAACATCTTCTGAGGTGCAATGAGCTATGGGGTCGCCTCCTGAAGCATTACCAGAAAGAAGGTTGTGTGGTGGATTCAGCCAAAGACATCAAAGTGCTTCTGCGAAAGATGTAAACCAGCTGAGGACCCACTGCTCCCACCCACGACCGATTTATTCTCTTAATCAAGATCATGTGTTTCTTCATAGACCTGGCCATGCAAACGAGGGACAAGGGTGCACCCCTTCAAACGGAGGGAGGTCAGGTGCAGATTTCGAACTAAGTGAAGATAGAATTACACACGATTCTCTACAAACTCAATCAGCTAACAGAGAGATGGTGACCAGCTCTGGATAAGAACTTCCATAGCAATATTATTGCAAATAAGCATGTATATATATATATATTTTTAATGCCGGGATATCTTAGTTTGGTGTAAATTCAGTTAAGTTCTGCACTGGTGTGTTAAAACATGACGATAAATATTTTTCACAGTGCGCAAATCTTTCACAAGAGCTACGATTATGAAGACTTCCCATGTTAATGAATGTAATGTCTAAAACTATAGATTTTGATTGGCCATTATAATTCTCTAAACAGCACTAATATGACCCCCATCGGCACACTATCATTGTTTTTAACTTTGTCTTTGATGCTATATGTGGACAATGGGCTTCATCAAATACCTGTTCTTACAAAGAAATATTTCCTTAAACCCCACTCACGCAGTTTTCACAAACATACGGACATTCACCACTGCTATCTTGTCAGGATGTGTTCTTAGATTTTGATCTTTGACCTATTTACATCCAGTAATGAACGTAATGAAAAAAAATGAAATATTATTTTCATTTTCATTATTTAAGTAGGCTAAACATTATTGTGTTTATAATTATTACGTCTGGGTGTCCATCTGCCTTGAGTTAGGTTAGGGTTTGCTACACTTGCCACTACTAATCATGGGTGCTCCCAGTACTGTCTGTAAACTGTTGTGAGGCGATTTTATTGGCACTGTACAAATAAAATTGAATAGTATATGCAAGAACTGCATAACTAGATGTAATTTTATTCATTAAGGTCTCAAAGTACTGTAAATGTTTAAGAGCTTATCATTGACGGGTGTGCCATGCAACAGAGCCTTAGGCCTTCATTCCACTGGTGTCACAAAATCTCAAACAGGTCTGTCTGTAATTAAGCGCCAATAGACATTCCAAAGATTATTTTTATGCAAATTGATTTTATCCTGAGAAGAACAGTTTACATACCAAGCAGTGGTGTTCATAAAGACTAAGGCTGTAAGGGTTTTGCTTGGTCACAACTTTCAACATTGAAATGTATGGAAAGCAAATCCTCAATTGAAACACAAAACAGCAAAGCAAACTGGGATGAATTTGGGTGCTCTGACTGAAAGACTTTCATTGAACAAAAACAATTTGAGCAGTTCTCTCATTTTAATGTAGTATCAGCTTAGACTGAATATTCTGATGACATGCTGTTCATTGTCTTCACAAACACACACACACACACACACACACACACACACACACACACACACACCTTGATGCTTGGTGATTTGGTTTACAGTGCATACAAAATACAAACGGAAACATTTTTTTTGTAGTCCAGGTATTGGCACTAAAGGGATAAATGCACATGATTAATTCACTCCCCAGGAAGTGAACCCATATTTTTAGCTGCAGCATGTTGACATTCAGCAAGCATATCATCTTTACCACATGATCTGACATCTTGTATGGTGGAAGTACAATAACTGTCTATGCAGTGAAGTAAAACATTCTCCTGTGCCTATGTTATTTTATCTATTGCAGCGATTTGAATGGTAGTAACGGTATGTTATCTGTGATGTTTTCAAAGTAATTTGGTCATGGTTAGAAGGCAAGTTATGCATAAAATACAAATACAAATGAATGGTTAAGGCATTCCATTCATTGAGTCCATAGCAACTGGGGGTTGTTATGGTTTAAAATAAAAAGTGTACATGTAAAAATGCTAAATCGCTAAAATATTACTTATCTCTTGGGTAATGAATTGAAGGATATTTATATTAAATCTTCAAGATATTTATTTATTCCAAAAATGTAAGCAATCGACTTAAAAGGGAAATCAGTTAACTGCTGGAAGTGTCCGGCTGAAACTCATTTTCCCAAGTTTGCCATCCACGGCTGTGGAGGGAACAATCATTGTTGTAGAACATCAATAGTATGACAACCATCCATGAGGAGAAAGAAATAGTGTCTAGTGATGTGTCTAGTGATGAAATGTACAGAACCTTTTCCAGAGATTGCTTCAATTTGTATATTTTTTTCCAAGCAGTGTGTTCAAAACACTTCAAGACATAAATAAAAATCTAAAACAGCACTGTTGCCACTGTTTTCTTTGCCTGACACTAAGGGTTGCCACCTAACAAGGTCTAACAAAATACCATTTTGTCAACGCAATCACCCCTTTTTATTTGTTTATAAGTGGAAACATCCAAAGAAAATGGCCCTTTAGCAGAGAGATTGTGCATAACCCTGTATAATTTAGACATCTCAGGTATTCCCAAGAGAGGAACAGCTTAAAAGTGATTGCCTAGATACTCTAAAATTTAATTTCTTAATAATTATAAGAAAAAAAAATGTATACATTTAATTCATCACGAAGGGGTGGAATAACTCCTAGAATAGCACCTGAGAGAATAACGGACAATGTGATTTTTACCGGCCATCTTTGGGGTATTTGTTGTGTGAGATTTGGAAATAAAATAGATTGTCCCCTCAGGAGTTTCCTTTGCCCTCTACATAATCCATATCCAGATCATGTGCATAGCAGTCATACTTTATTCTTGCCACAGTGCAGAG